>QNGE01007851.1:0-20475 GCA_008508345.1 Paragonimus westermani
TAGATTCAACGGATGTGATATATTTTTGTGGAAACGATTTGCCGCCTGCCAAAGGATTCATAGCTTGCCAGCTAGGAAGAACAATGGTAAAAATTACTGACCTGCACGATGCCACCATTAATCGAAGACACACCGACCAAATCCAGTTTTGAAGCACTGAAAAAGTCGCCATAGGGAAGCAAAACACCTTGTCCTGCAAGAGTTCGATGCCCCGGGAAGATCAGAATGATTGGCAAACATGAACGCGGGGGTTTCTAGAAGAGGGGAAGGTTGTGGTGGAAATCTCGAATCACCGATTATCCAAACCCCGACACAACAAAAGATTTGACAAACGGCCAATCCGAATACCGCGTTAAAGATACAACATCAGGATTGGACGAACAGTCTCTGTGTTGTGGCTTCCATTATTCGTCAGTTCATCTCTTCCGTATTCCACCAATTAATATACAGTTTATGATGTTGCATGTGCTAGTGAGATCAGCCAGTGACAGACTGTGATTTCTCTAATACTGTTGTACATCAATAAATTCGACATCTCAATTCATGAATATCAATTGCTTACTGCTACTAGTACCAGATCTTCTCCTTTTACTTGCGTGGGAGGTTTCAACTGAAGTACGATCCCTAAGGCTATTCGGAGTCCCTAATTCTAAGTATCACAGTCCCCCTGACGTGCACATTAGTTGACTGCAGCAGGAGCCCCTGACTGTGGAGTGCCACGAAAACGGATACTACGTTTCGCGTAATGACTGGGGGTTTCGGTGAGGCGGTTCCTCCAAATATGTGATGTTCCTAACTTGGTTGGTCGGCAATGATGTGTACTTCTTCTTTTGATCCTTCTGAAGCTCGAAAAGCAGCTAATATGATAGACTGTATGGATGCGGTGGAATCTAGTGTGACTTTGACGGGTCATGGGTGTTTTGTAAGCTGGGTGCTGTGTTCCACGATAAACTTTCCAGTTCAGAGGTTGATGTAACACCGAGTCCCACAAAAAGTGTCGACACCGCTGTATCAAATTTTTGAACTACAACCATGTGAAAATCCGACCCAACCCAATTTCCCTAAATATTCACCCCACTGCATTCAACCTCCCCTGTTTCCGGACGTTAATTGGACCTTGGCCTAGACGATTTTGTTCTGTAACACCAATTTTTTGGTTGCGCGAATAGACAGTTGTTGGTCGTTGTATTTTATTTGAGTGGTGCGTGCACCTCCTTTTTTGGAGCTCGGCTCATCCCCATTGTTTTGAACTTGTTGACTGCTCGGAATGAATGCCTTATTATATGATTATAGTTCATATTTAGCCCGTTCAGCAGCAAATTACAACCCATCCTCCGGAAACGATCTGTCGATCGAAACTGTTGAGGTTGTCTAGATACTCACTCTTGAGTATTTGGGATCATTGGTTTATTGCTAAGCGTTGCTCAACGACTTCGTGGAAGATCGTACAGTACTCAACATTGATGTTCAGTCTGCCAAACCCTGAAGATGTCTGACAAATTCAAGAACCAACCCATTCTGGATGATCAATCGAATTCAGTCAAGCAAGTCAAAAGTGTTATTGATTCTGTCTCATGCTCTGGTTCCCGTTTTAGTTGTAATAGCCGTGTTCATGCCAGATCTGCGTTGTTACTGGCTGAACTGAAAGAAAGGCAGCTTAAGGCAGAAGATGAAGTACAAATGGTTTTATTGCGAGCTAAGACAGAATTAGAGGAGGCTAGGCTAAACTTTATGCTAGCTGACAAAGATGAGGATATCTGTGATGAGCACGTGGAGGCGGAAAACAATGCTGGTAGGAGTCATCAGACTGCTCACATTCACAGGTTTCTCGATGACTGTGGGGCGCGGTTGAATCCGGTGGCAGTCTGCGCCGCAGAATCAGTATCGACCTCGTCTTGTGCAGAATTGAGCTTCACACTAGCTCCACTATCTGCAACTTTGGCACTGCCAAAGTTTGAACTCGGTATTTCTGATGGCAACTCGATGACTTATTGAGAAGTTGTGCGACAGTTCGAGAGCTATGTCGAATCTAAAGTGTCGGATGATGGTCAGATACCCCTTTACCTGATGTGTTACTGCAAGGGTCGAGCTAAGGAGTCGAATAATGAGTGTGCCATACTAGAACTCAGCGCTGGCTATCGCAGAGCACGGCAGTTGCAAAAGAAACTCTACGGACAACCCTGTTTTGTCACTAGATCTATGATAGATGGTCTGCTGCTCAATGACAGGTGTGTAGACAACAGCGTCGAAGCTTTGTCAGAATTGTCTACACGAATGCAAAAATGTTCAGTTGCATTGGGTCAAATGAACTATATGACCGACCTCAACTCGGTAACAACGCTAGAGTGTATTGTGAGAGCCCTACAAGTTCACCTACAACATAAGTGGGCGGAAACTGCGGACTGCATCTTTCGTATGGCACGAGAGCCGTCCTTTGATGAACTGACCGAGTTTATCTCTCGTTGTGCGAGAGTTGCACGCAGCAGGCATGGTCAAGTAGTCATTGAAAGTGAACGGAAGGAATCGAGGACAGCGCATTCGTCCGGGAGCAGCCTGCGAGTTACTAAAAGAGGCCCTTTTGAGTAATCCAACCTTCTCGTTAGCCGGGACCTGGCAAAGAACCCTCAAATCGGTTGTGTGTTGTGTTCTCAGGAGCACACCTTCGAGGCGTGGGATTCATTCGTAGCCATGAGTGTATCTATGAGATGGGACAACTTGCGGTGGCTTGGATGTCGCTTTGTTTACCTCAACTTACACTACCGAGCCTCAGACTGCAGGGTCAGGTCGCGTTGTGATGCTGTGGGCTGCGGCGGGCGTCACCATAGCTTGCTGAACCACAGGCGCACGGAGCCCGTGGCCGAGACAGGTAGTAGACATCAAGTTTCTTGTACTATGGCTAGCGCAGTTGAAAAGCGTACAAGGCTGGGTATAGTATCAGTGAATGCTGACGCGATACACGGTCCAATCTCAACGTATGCGTTCTTAGATCCCTGCTCCAACACCGCCCTAGTGAAAGGGGATCTACTCGAGCGTATCGGTGTCGCTGGCACTCAGTCCACCTTGTCCGTCATAGCTGTGAACGGGTTAACCACCACACGTCGCAAGAATGTCCGCCTGAGGATTGTTTCCTTAGACGGACAAGAGACGGTCGACATCAACACTGCTTATTCAGTGGCCGGTCTACCCCTATGGCCTGTCGTGTCGACAAAGGAGGAAGCCAAAAGATGATCACACCTGAAAGATCTTCCTTCCGGGGAGATTCACGACGCCAAGGTAGCCATCCTTGTCGGATGTGACTTGTCTGAAGCTCACTAGGTTATGGATCAGAAACTTGGAAAGCGCGAGCAACCCTAAGCAGTCAGATCGTTACTTGGTTGGGTTCTTAGCGGCCCTCCTCAAAGAATGTCGAGTGAAATTGTCTTGGTTAATTGTGTCTGTCATGATGGAACTAATCTGATAGAGATGAGCAACCGGTTGTACGATAAGGAGTCCAATGATACAGTGACATCCAAGCCGTCTTTTTCACGTGAAGCTCTCACAGCTCTGACGATCGTGTGTAATCCAGTGAAGCTAGTCGATGGGCATTATGAAGTGCCTTATCCATGGCGGATGGAGACGATGGTTTGGGCAATAATTACGCTTTGGAGTCAAAAAGATTGTAGTGTCTGCGCAAAAGATTTCTGCAGGACGAAAATTTGCCGTTACAGTACAGCGTAGTCATTAGCAGTCAAATTGACTAAGGTTACGTGGAAGAGGTTACTAAATGCCAGCCTGAGCCAATTTACCCCAGGCGGTGGTAGCTATCACATCATTCCGTGGTGAATCTCAAGAAACGGAGCAAATTACGAGTTGCTTTTGAATGTGCGGCCAAGTTACAGGGTTACTTTCTGGAGGATAAACCCTATCAGAGGCGGAATATGACCGCTAAGCTAGTGAGTGTGCTATTCAGGTTTCGAATAGAACCTATTGCCGTTGCAACAGACATTGAGGAAATGTTCTTGCAAGTAAAAATACCTGAGAAGGATCGGGGAGTGGTCCGCTTCTTTGAATGGGCGGATGGTAACCTTGGCGTGCACCCTACGGAGTATCAGATGAGCGCGCATCCATTCGGAGCTAAGTCCTCCACTTTCTGTGGTAATTTCGCCCTACGTCAAACAGCCGATGATTATGGGCACCTGTTTGACGACATGATGAAGAGAGCAGTGAAGGATAACTTCTACGTCGATGATTGCCTCGTGTCACTGCTGGACTTTGAGGTCGCCAAGCGATTCGTAGTGCGAGTTTGTGGTCTGATTCAGAAAAGAGGTTTTCGGTTGAGGAAGTGGGTCTCTAACAGCAGAGAAGTGATTATTACCATTTCTCTCACAGAGCGCGCCGACACTGTGTGAGAAATTCTGACTGAACACTTACCGCATGGTCTTACACTAGGTGTTCAATGGGATGCAGAAACTGATTGTTTTAATAGTAATAACAACATATTTCTTAACGCATATGTGATAAGCACGCTGAGTTATGCGCGATCGCTGCAGATATTTACAAACCATACAAAAACCAATAAGTAGTTAGAAGCGCAGTCGTACGGCCTGTCGTCAAGAAGGATGTGGTCAAAAGGCAAATGACTGTAGCTTATGAAACTTTGACGCACGCAACAGAGAAGGAGATGGTTCGCTCGCTTCACAGACTCAATCTAAAAAATAGGATGTTACACTAATATACTTCTCACAAGGTTGTGGGGTGAGCAGTTCTTTAAATAGTTCAAGGTCACTTCTAGAATAATGCCATTAGGGGATAAAATTGGCGTCTGGAAGATGTCAAGATAGGTCTGCTCTGGCGAAGCAGGGCGAAAAATCCCAAAATCCAGCGAACGATTGGGCAGATTCCAACACAAGATTTCGTCGGTTCCCCGAAAACGTCAAAAAGTTGAACATCTCGCGAACCGTTCAGCGGAGACAAATTTCCGTACGTTCATCCGTCATAGAAAAATTTCCTCCCTCAGTGGATAATATGAGGATCGGAAAGGAGAATGTAATTCCACAGGTTAGATGAGGAAATGTGGGGTTATAATATTTACTATAGCAAACAATGTGCTACCGGAATTTTTCGACAACAACTCATACGATATTATTATTTTTGCTATGATTATCAAAATATATAACCCTATCTACTGTTTTTTGTGACATTTTGCTATGTACTCGGGATTTACACGGGCAGACGGAGAATTGAGTCGACGGTTTGGAGGGCCGCATGAAATGAGCGCGTGATAACTAAAGCTTACATGACGTCTCTCTGCTAGACTTATTATTAGGCGCTGCGTTCATATTTCAAAGGGCGTTAGACAGCGGGGTGGTTATCCACGTAATGCGCATCTGACGGTTGAATGTTTCTCGGATCACACTCAAGAAGGTCATCAGGTGATACGGAGGGTTTGAAGATAGACATTGTGTTTGTTAACGTAAGATAGCTGTCCAAACCTTTTTTGAAACGCTAAATGTTTTACTGGCTCGGACTTCATTCGAAAGTTTAGTCCAAATGTAGGGGTACTTTACAAGGAAGAAGCTTGCACGTATATTTTTCCGGGATATCAGAGTTGGCGTGGTGGAACCCCTATTTCGTAGACTATATGGGGGGCTGTGTTGTAAGTGGGAGGTAAACGCTGCGGTGATCGCATCCGAATGTATGAGTTTGTACAGCAGCGTAAGGTTCAACTTCAGTCTACGCAACCAAAGTAGATCAATACTAAGTTTTTCACAGCGCTGTCTGTAGGTGAGCGGGGAAGAATATATCTCAGTAAGCTGTTGGTAAACGATCGTTGAAGGTTTTCTAACACAAGCCTATCAGACCTGCGCAGATGACAGTAAATGAAAATGCATAACTCGAGTTGAGGCAGAGCACACATTTTGTAAAGCGTCAGCTTCGCAGCTGGTAGACATAACGACTTTTTGATACAGCCCATTGTTCTAGTCTTTGCTACCTGGAAGCATACTTGTTCGGAAAAATAAAAAGGGGTTGAGTACCGTATTCCTAGATCTCTGATCGGAGTGGCTGTATCAATAGTACAACCATCTAGCGAGATGGAGTCACGAGGTAATTTACAAGGATAAGTGATGATGTTCGATTTGTTCGCTGAGAACGACATCAGTCATGTTCTGCACCACAAATGCAATGACTAAGTCTTGTCGTGTATTTTTTTACAGAAAGTGATGTTACTGCCCTGCTAAACGAGGCAGCGAGATGTGGGTCAAAGATGTTGCGCATCGCTACAGGGTCATCGACAACCGTTTTGTCCTCGAGAATAATAATTCTTATAGCAGGGTCCCTCGTAGAATTTCTGTCTTAGTAGGTGCACTAGTTTCTTGCATCTCTGCTCACCACGGAGCGCGAGTTTCTCTTCGTTTATTTGATGGAATTGCGTCTGACAATCTCTGTGTTCAAACACTTTGCTCACTCCCATCACCAGAGAGAAGGCTAGTGTTCTTCCGCACCTCGACCTAAGCATTTTAAGTCTGTCAGCCTCTTTCCTAGTAAGGATTTTACCTTGTACATACGAGCCTGCACGTTTCGATTTAATGGGGGCCAAAATGTTGATGCAAAACGTTAGATGTCGGATAAATTCTCCGGCCTCTATGCTCGGGTCTGATGTGCGAAAGAAGTTATTCCAATTTAAGGATCTTAGTAGGGAGAAAAAGGAATTGCAATCAATGAATTTGATCGGACGGTAGAATACAACTGTCGGTTTGGTAGCCACACTGAAATCCAACAGACATTTGATGACATTGTCGTCGCTTCCTGGTAATTGTTGTAGAACGGATATCTCTACCGACGAAATACCTACAGTAAATGTAAGATCAAAAACATGCCCCTTTCTGGTGGGTGTTAGAACATGTTGGTTCCAACCATTCAGCTGAATGCATGAAAGAAATTCGGCCTGTTTGGCTGGAGCAGAGGATGAGGTCCAGGAATTATTAGGCATATTAAAGTCACCGCATTCCAATTTGTGTTCGCAAGGCACGTTGGACGCATGATTCATTAGTTCCCCAAAATCAGTCAAATAACTGCTCGAAGAATTAGACGGTCTGTAGATGCCCCCTATAAGTGGCTCGCGAGAACCAATAGAGACCGCTAACCACAACGAGTCCACTAGTTTATGAAGTATAGATGCATCGAGTGTGACTGCAGAGAAGTTCTCTTTTAGGAAAATGATGAATCCACCTCCTCCTCCAGTGAAAAGATCCCAACGTATGATGCCGTTGACCACAACCCGGTACCGCACATCGTATCTGTACTCTACAAGACTTGGCCACGTGGTCCGCTTTTAGGCGAACAAAACAGCGTCCGGGGTCCTTCAGCATTGCTCTGCGTTGCTCCAAAGACTAACCGCTAAACCAACCGCAATCGGATATACCGTGATTGCCCTTACAAACCGGACACTCCAAGTTCACCTTCTCGTAAGGCACACCTACTTCGACGTTGCACTTCGAGTATCTGATTCCAGAATGTCCAGAGGATGATGAGTTACTCGTTCTGGTATCTGAGCGAGCAGCCTACTGACCATACTGACTAGCACTGACTGCCACACTTTTCTCCACAGAACGCAACAAATCGCTAAAATTAGGTTCCCTCCAGCACTCAGTTATACCCTCGACAACTTCATCATTCCTGCAGATGATGAGGCAATCGCTCAACCGCTCTAATTAGGTTTGTTGTGCGGTTTAGCTTATCACCGTAATCTAGCTGCATTAACATCGCCTGACAGCCCTTCATTTGGCTGGCTAGTCCACGCAAGCCATCAACTTCGCCAGCGATTAATCTAGGACCCATGAAAACTTCATTACTTACAGCTTGTATAATATCATGCCGGCGGCCAAACTGCTGGTGAAAAATCTTCATAGCCTCCGTAAAACCCACCTCCTTTGGCAAGAGTGCACAGTGCTTAATTGCCTCTTTTGCTCTACCACGACAATAATGCAACAAATACGAAAGCTTCGATCCTCCGTCAACTAACTTGTCTACCACGTTACCTTCAATATTTCTGAGAAAGGTAAAGTAGTTTATCGAAATTATCCGCCTCAGTTTTCAGAAGACCAGCTTCAAGAATCAAAGGTCTGAGTGCTCGCTCTGAAGACTCGAGAGAGTCTAAATAAAAGGGGTTTATTTCGGAGGCCCTCGATTGACCAGGGTGGCATGGTGTGCTAAACTTAATACCGGTTGTCGGAACAGGTTCAGATTTCGTAGTTTACGCCGCAGTTCTAGCTCTTCTGCCTTCAAGGTCAGCTCTTCCTCTAACAGATAATCAGAAACTTCATTAGAAACATTCATCAGAGCACGATTAAGCAAAACGGGCAGAACAGCATTGGATTTGGACACACTCTCCATCTTCTCCGGTGGGGCTACCACCGTCTCTATCGCTATCCCTGGGCCGGATCCCTGCTTAGTTCTAGGGGTCCCAAACAAACAACAATCATGCTCAGCAGCATTCGGTTCAGGTTGGACCATATCATTAAGAAAGTTTCTTAAAATTACTTAAAACATTTGGCATGAAAGGATCGTTCGTAGACTTCGAAGAATTAGGATTAATAGAAAGGGAGACATCAAAGTAGTTATGAGTATTCAAATGATTCTCGTCCAACAGGGGGAATGGTTCATGGGAAATTGTAGCAGCTTCGATTGGTAAAGAAGTGCTTGATCGTCCGGTAACAAAACGCTGGTCACGAGTGGCAGGATCAGCCTCGATAACGCCATGATTGTTGGGACCAGTAGAACCTTCCACAATGTCCGACTGCGTCATCCCTGCAGAATGCCGGAATTCCATGAGTGGATGGCGTTCGTCCTAGTTAGAGTGCAAAATTTTCGGTCAGATGTTGAGGAATTCGAGCACTATCGGATCGTTAGTTAACGATTCAAGTTCACGCCGAGTTACGCGTAACCTGTTAATCCGGTGAATGCCTCCCAATATTCACCGGCAGTGATAATCTATCCTCAAAACGGTAAACGAGAAGGCGACCGTAATAACTGGATTTAATACGGCACCAATTGAATTAATGTACAAAAATATTGAGTCTCTCACCTTGAATGTGAAATTCCTCAGAAATCAAGGAAAGAAAGTGCCCGCACAACGAATCGACAACCAGGCACCGATCAGCAATGGTGGACGCTAAAACGGGTTGAGCTCACTCAAACAAATGGTCATTGGTTGCGTCAGAGCATAATGACTGTTCGTGCATCGAGAAACGACGGTAATCATGAGTTACTCGGGGGAAAATACGCAAGATAAATGTCTAATTCCGGTATCTAAAAGTGTACATAGCTCAGACTAAATAAGGCCAAGTGAAACGGACAAAGTAGGTGGTGTAAAAACAAGGATGAGTAATGTATTTCATTTGGGGGAGAGAGCAAAGCGTAGGGCCACCTTTCAACATCACTCAAAGCTCAGCAACCTTAAAGTAACGCAACAAACCTTGACAACATTAACACATGATATGAAGTGCTGTAAGAGTGCCATTTTGGAGGGATTGCCGATTGGGACTTGAGGAGGGGGGCCAGGTGCTGGTTTGGTAAATATCGGGTGGTGCATTAAAAAACGACTAGTTTGGCATACATTTGTGTTGGTGACATAATAAGGTGATGACGTACTTACTGAGCTATACGCAATGGTAACTTGGTTCCCAGTGGCGCTTATATTTCGGGTAAGAGTATGAGTTACTACGGAGCAATTGAATAATGGATAGTGACCATGACCCCCGGTATAGTAGTAGGTTGACCCGGAAGCAGTGGGAGAGAAATTTTGCAGTTTTACATGCGAAGCGTTGCTTCTTGGAATGTGGTTTTTAAAACCAAATTCATGACGCTTGTAAAGTTCTTTTGGTTTAATCTTATATCGCAAATGCGAAATACTGTGCTCTGGTAAACACCCTACTGGTCTTACTGTTGATTTAGTGCATTGTTCAGGTATTTTGGACTGGCCGTTGGTAATTTAGACAACTCTATATAACGGAGAGAAAGTCCCCTGATAAGAAGTAGATAGCCCTGCTTGCGCAGCCGCGTCTTTATCAGGGGCATTTAAGCCGCTTTTTCCGGTGGTTTAAATAACTGTAGTTGCCTTAGGTCTGGAACTTTTTCTAGTCAATGCCTCGGTTGACAGAGGGAGACGTTGAGCACTAGGGGATGTTTTTAGCAATAGCCGTGAGTTTCGCCGCGGAAACTTGAACGCGCCTGGCGTTATCAAAGCTAGACGTGGTTTGCTTTGGCATGGGAGAAACTGAGTCTTCAAAATTTAGTCACCCAGACGAATGGATGTAGGCTGACTTTGTCCCAAGTGAACTTTTTGTCCAAACTAAATTTCCCAGTCAACTTTCTGCGTGTACCTGATAGACTTCTTGGCATCACAGAAAAGAGGTGGGTGAAAGTAGCTGGTTCAGAATTAGACACTGGTGTGGAGCCTTCTTTCGACGAATTGTTTGAGTTTATAGAGAGGCAAACTCCTGTTTCCAATAACCTGTTTGGTCAACTTATCGCCAGATCAGCACGCGGCCGCACCGACGAAAGTGAGATCCTAAGCTTCTGGAGGATTCTTAACAAATACCCCTTGTGTCAACCGACGTCGGAAAGATGAATAAGCCTCGCCGATGTGCAGTTTCGGGTGACTTTCACGATGCGCTGACGCACCGGCGATTTAAAGAAATGCCATTGGGAAGATGATGTGCGGTTCTGAGGAAGTGTAAACGATGCTCTGTTGGACTGGTGCCAAACCACACAGCCAAGTATTGCAGAGCCCATGCAACTCGAGTGTTAGTCGTAGACCGTAATTTATTCACATATCGTGAGGGCAAAAATTATTCTACGGCACACTGTGACTTAATAACCTGGTACATAATGCAGAGATTCAAATAGATGAAATTGTGTGTCACGGAGTCATATATGCTTGTGTCAACATGCCGTTAGGTGAAAATGACCTTATCGCATGTTGTTAATGAAATTCGGCATTGTAGTGGCCAACACACGCCACNTAAATTACGGTCTACGACTAACACTCGAGTTGCATGGGCTCTGCAATACTTGGCTGTGTGGTTTGGCACCAGTCCAACAGAGCATCGTTTACACTTCCTCAGAACCGCACATCATCTTCCCAATGGCATTTCTTTAAATCGCCGGTGCGTCAGCGCATCGTGAAAGTCACCCGAAACTGCACATCGGCGAGGCTTATTCATCTTTCCGACGTCGGTTGACACAAGGGGTATTTGTTAAGAATCCTCCAGAAGCTTAGGATCTCACTTTCGTCGGTGCGGCCGCGTGCTGATCTGGCGATAAGTTGACCAAACAGGTTATTGGAAACAGGAGTTTGCCTCTCTATAAACTCAAACAATTCGTCGAAAGAAGGCTCCACACCAGTGTCTAATTCTGAACCAGCTACTTTCACCCACCTCTTTTCTGTGATGCCAAGAAGTCTATCAGGTACACGCAGAAAGTTGACTGGGAAATTTAGTTTGGACAAAAAGTTCACTTGGGACAAAGTCAGCCTACATCCATTCGTCTGGGTGACTAAATTTTGAAGACTCAGTTTCTCCCATGCCAAAGCAAACCACGTCTAGCTTTGATAACGCCAGGCGCGTTCAAGTTTCCGCGGCGAAACTCACGGCTATTGCTAAAAACATCCCCTAGTGCTCAACGTCTCCCTCTGTCAACCGAGGCATTGACTAGAAAAAGTTCCAGACCTAAGGCAACTACAGTTATTTAAACCACCGGAAAAAGCGGCTTAAATGCCCCTGATAAAGACGCGGCTGCGCAAGCAGGGCTATCTACTTCTTATCAGGGGACTTTCTCTCCGTTATATAGAGTTGTCTAAATTACCAACGGCCAGTCCAAAATACCTGAACAATGCACTAAATCAACAGTAAGACCAGTAGGGTGTTTACCAGAGCACAGTATTTCGCATTTGCGATATAAGATTAAACCAAAAGAACTTTACAAGCGTCATGAATTTGGTTTTAAAAACCACATTCCAAGAAGCAACGCTTCGCATGTAAAACTGCAAAATTTCTCTCCCACTGCTTCCGGGTCAACCTACTACTATACCGGGGGTCATGGTCACTATCCATTATTCAATTGCTCCGTAGTAACTCATACTCTTACCCGAAATATAAGCGCCACTGGGAACCAAGTTACCATTGCGTATAGCTCAGTAAGTACGTCATCACCTTATTATGTCACCAACACAAATGTATGCCAAACTAGTCGTTTTTTAATGCACCACCCGATATTTACCAAACCAGCACCTGGCCCCCCTCCTCAAGTCCCAATCGGCAATCCCTCCAAAATGGCACTCTTACAGCACTTCATATCATGTGTTAATGTTGTCAAGGTTTGTTGCGTTACTTTAAGGTTGCTGAGCTTTGAGTGATGTTGAAAGGTGGCCCTACGCTTTGCTCTCTCCCCCAAATGAAATACATTACTCATCCTTGTTTTTACACCACCTACTTTGTCCGTTTCACTTGGCCTTATTTAGTCTGAGCTATGTACACTTTTAGATACCGGAATTAGACATTTATCTTGCGTATTTTCCCCCGAGTAACTCATGATTACCGTCGTTTCTCGATGCACGAACAGTCATTATGCTCTGACGCAACCAATGACCATTTGTTTGAGTGAGCTCAACCCGTTTTAGCGTCCACCATTGCTGATCGGTGCCTGGTTGTCGATTCGTTGTGCGGGCACTTTCTTTCCTTGATTTCTGAGGAATTTCACATTCAAGGTGAGAGACTCAATATTTTTGTACATTAATTCAATTGGTGCCGTATTAAATCCAGTTATTACGGTCGCCTTCTCGTTTACCGTTTTGAGGATAGATTATCACTGCCGGTGAATATTGGGAGGCATTCACCGGATTAACAGGTTACGCGTAACTCGGCGTGAACTTGAATCGTTAACTAACGATCCGATAGTGCTCGAATTCCTCAACATCTGACCGAAAATTTTGCACTCTAACTAGGACGAACGCCATCCACTCATGGAATTCCGGCATTCTGCAGGGATGACGCAGTCGGACATTGTGGAAGGTTCTACTGGTCCCAACAATCATGGCGTTATCGAGGCTGATCCTGCCACTCGTGACCAGCGTTTTGTTACCGGACGATCAAGCACTTCTTTACCAATCGAAGCTGCTACAATTTCCCATGAACCATTCCCCCTGTTGGACGAGAATCATTTGAATACTCATAACTACTTTGATGTCTCCCTTTCTATTAATCCTAATTCTTCGAAGTCTACGAACGATCCTTTCATGCCAAATGTTTTAAGTAATTTTAAGAAACTTTCTTAATGATATGGTCCAACCTGAACCGAATGCTGCTGAGCATGATTGTTGTTTGTTTGGGACCCCTAGAACTAAGCAGGGATCCGGCCCAGGGATAGCGATAGAGACGGTGGTAGCCCCACCGGAGAAGATGGAGAGTGTGTCCAAATCCAATGCTGTTCTGCCCGTTTTGCTTAATCGTGCTCTGATGAATGTTTCTAATGAAGTTTCTGATTATCTGTTAGAGGAAGAGCTGACCTTGAAGGCAGAAGAGCTAGAACTGCGGCGTAAACTACGAAATCTGAACCTGTTCCGACAACCGGTATTAAGTTTAGCACACCATGCCACCCTGGTCAATCGAGGGCCTCCGAAATAAACCCCTTTTATTTAGACTCTCTCGAGTCTTCAGAGCGAGCACTCAGACCTTTGATTCTTGAAGCTGGTCTTCTGAAAACTGAGGCGGATAATTTCGATAAACTACTTTACCTTTCTCAGAAATATTGAAGGTAACGTGGTAGACAAGTTAGTTGACGGAGGATCGAAGCTTTCGTATTTGTTGCATTATTGTCGTGGTAGAGCAAAAGAGGCAATTAAGCACTGTGCACTCTTGCCAAAGGAGGTGGGTTTTACGGAGGCTATGAAGATTTTTCACCAGCAGTTTGGCCGCCGGCATGATATTATACAAGCTGTAAGTAATGAAGTTTTCATGGGTCCTAGATTAATCGCTGGCGAAGTTGATGGCTTGCGTGGACTAGCCAGCCAAATGAAGGGCTGTCAGGCGATGTTAATGCAGCTAGATTACGGTGATAAGCTAAACCGCACAACAAACCTAATTAGAGCGGTTGAGCGATTGCCTCATCATCTGCAGGAATGATGAAGTTGTCGAGGGTATAACTGAGTGCTGGAGGGAACCTAATTTTAGCGATTTGTTGCGTTCTGTGGAGAAAAGTGTGGCAGTCAGTGCTAGTCAGTATGGTCAGTAGGCTGCTCGCTCAGATACCAGAACGAGTAACTCATCATCCTCTGGACATTCTGGAATCAGATACTCGAAGTGCAACGTCGAAGTAGGTGTGCCTTACGAGAAGGTGAACTTGGAGTGTCCGGTTTGTAAGGGCAATCACGGTATATCCGATTGCGGTTGGTTTAGCGGTTAGTCTTTGGAGCAACGCAGAGCAATGCTGAAGGACCCCGGACGCTGTTTTGTTCGCCTAAAAGCGGACCACGTGGCCAAGTCTTGTAGAGTACAGATACGATGTGCGGTACCGGGTTGTGGTCAACGGCATCATACGTTGGGATCTTTTCACTGGAGGAGGAGGTGGATTCATCATTTTCCTAAAAGAGAACTTCTCTGCAGTCACACTCGATGCATCTATACTTCATAAACTAGTGGACTCGTTGTGGTTAGCGGTCTCTATTGGTTCTCGCGAGCCACTTATAGGGGGCATCTACAGACCGTCTAATTCTTCGAGCAGTTATTTGACTGATTTTGGGGAACTAATGAATCATGCGTCCAACGTGCCTTGCGAACACAAATTGGAATGCGGTGACTTTAATATGCCTAATAATTCCTGGACCTCATCCTCTGCTCCAGCCAAACAGGCCGAATTTCTTTCATGCATTCAGCTGAATGGTTGGAACCAACATGTTCTAACACCCACCAGAAAGGGGCATGTTTTTGATCTTACATTTACTGTAGGTATTTCGTCGGTAGAGATATCCGTTCTACAACAATTACCAGGAAGCGACGACAATGTCATCAAATGTCTGTTGGATTTCAGTGTGGCTACCAAACCGACAGTTGTATTCTACCGTCCGATCAAATTCATTGATTGCAATTCCTTTTTCTCCCTACTAAGATCCTTAAATTGGAATAACTTCTTTCGCACATCAGACCCGAGCATAGAGGCCGGAGAATTTATCCGACATCTAACGTTTTGCATCAACATTTTGGCCCCCATTAAATCGAAACGTGCAGGCTCGTATGTACAAGGTAAAATCCTTACTAGGAAAGAGGCTGACAGACTTAAAATGCTTAGGTCAAGGTGCGGAAGAACACTAGCCTTCTCTCTGGTGATGGGAGTGAGCAAAGTGTTTGAACACAGAGATTGTCAGACGCAATTCCATCAAATAAACGAAGAGAAACTCGCGCTCCGTGGTGAGCAGAGATGCAAGAAACTAGTGCACCTACTAAGACAGAGAAATTCTACGAGGGACCCTGCTATAAGAATTATTATTCTCGAGGACAAAACGGTTGTCGATGACCCTGTAGCGATGCGCAACATCTTTGACCCACATCTCGCTGCCTCGTTTAGCAGGGCAGTAACATCACTTTCTGTAAAAAAATACACGACAGGACTTAGTCATTGCATTTGTGGTGCAGAACATGACTGATGTCGTTCTCAGCGAACAAATCGAACATCATCACTTATCCTTGTAAATTACCTCGTGACTCCATCTCGCTAGATGGTTGTACTATTGATACAGCCACTCCGATCAGAGATCTAGGAATACGGTACTCAACCCCTTTTTATTTTTCCGAACAAGTATGCTTCCAGGTAGCAAAGACTAGAACAATGGGCTGTATCAAAAAGTCGTTATGTCTACCAGCTGCGAAGCTGACGCTTTACAAAATGTGTGCTCTGCCTCAACTCGAGTTATGCATTTTCATTTACTGTCATCTGCGCAGGTCTGATAGGCTTGTGTTAGAAAACCTTCAACGATCGTTTACCAACAGCTTACTGAGATATATTCTTCCCCGCTCACCTACAGACAGCGCTGTGAAAAACTTAGTATTGATCTACTTTGGTTGCGTAGACTGAAGTTGAACCTTACGCTGCTGTACAAACTCATACATTCGGATGCGATCACCGCAGCGTTTACCTCCCACTTACAACACAGCCCCCCATATAGTCTACGAAATAGGGGTTCCACCACGCCAACTCTGATATCCCGGAAAAATATACGTGCAAGCTTCTTCCTTGTAAAGTACCCCTACATTTGGACTAAACTTTCGAATGAAGTCCGAGCCAGTAAAACATTTAGCGTTTCAAAAAAGGTTTGGACAGCTATCTTACGTTAACAAACACAATGTCTATCTTCAAACCCTCCGTATCACCTGATGACCTTCTTGAGTGTGATCCGAGAAACATTCAACCGTCAGATGCGCATTACGTGGATAACCACCCCGCTGTCTAACGCCCTTTGAAATATGAACGCAGCGCCTAATAATAAGTCTAGCAGAGAGACGTCATGTAAGCTTTAGTTATCACGCGCTCATTTCATGCGGCCCTCCAAACCGTCGACTCAATTCTCCGTCTGCCCGTGTAAATCCCGAGTACATAGCAAAATGTCACAAAAAACAGTAGATAGGGTTATATATTTTGATAATCATAGCAAAAATAATAATATCGTATGAGTTGTTGTCGAAAAATTCCGGTAGCACATTGTTTGCTATAGTAAATATTATAACCCCACATTTCCTCATCTAACCTGTGGAATTACATTCTCCTTTCCGATCCTCATATTATCCACTGAGGGAGGAAATTTTTCTATGACGGATGAACGTACGGAAATTTGTCTCCGCTGAACGGTTCGCGAGATGTTCAACTTTTTGACGTTTTCGGGGAACCGACGAAATCTTGTGTTGGAATCTGCCCAATCGTTCGCTGGATTTTGGGATTTTTCGCCCTGCTTCGCCAGAGCAGACCTATCTTGACATCTTCCAGACGCCAATTTTATCCCCTAATGGCATTATTCTAGAAGTGACCTTGAACTATTTAAAGAACTGCTCACCCCACAACCTTGTGAGAAGTATATTAGTGTAACATCCTATTTTTTAGATTGAGTCTGTGAAGCGAGCGAACCATCTCCTTCTCTGTTGCGTGCGTCAAAGTTTCATAAGCTACAGTCATTTGCCTTTTGACCACATCCTTCTTGACGACAGGCCGTACGACTGCGCTTCTAACTACTTATTGGTTTTTGTATGGTTTGTAAATATCTGCAGCGATCGCGCATAACTCAGCGTGCTTATCACATATGCGTTAAGAAATATGTTGTTATTACTATTAAAACAATCAGTTTCTGCATCCCATTGAACACCTAGTGTAAGACCATGCGGTAAGTGTTCAGTCAGAATTTCTCACACAGTGTCGGCGCGCTCTGTGAGAGAAATGGTAATAATCACTTCTCTGCTGTTAGAGACCCACTTCCTCAACCGAAAACCTCTTTTCTGAATCAGACCACAAACTCGCACTACGAATCGCTTGGCGACCTCAAAGTCCAGCAGTGACACGAGGCAATCATCGACGTAGAAGTTATCCTTCACTGCTCTCTTCATCATGTCGTCAAACAGGTGCCCATAATCATCGGCTGTTTGACGTAGGGCGAAATTACCACAGAAAGTGGAGGACTTAGCTCCGAATGGATGCGCGCTCATCTGATACTCCGTAGGGTGCACGCCAAGGTTACCATCCGCCCATTCAAAGAAGCGGACCACTCCCCGATCCTTCTCAGGTATTTTTACTTGCAAGAACATTTCCTCAATGTCTGTTGCAACGGCAATAGGTTCTATTCGAAACCTGAATAGCACACTCACTAGCTTAGCGGTCATATTCCGCCTCTGATAGGGTTTATCCTCCAGAAAGTAACCCTGTAACTTGGCCGCACATTCAAAAGCAACTCGTAATTTGCTCCGTTTCTTGAGATTCACCACGGAATGATGTGATAGCTACCACCGCCTGGGGTAAATTGGCTCAGGCTGGCATTTAGTAACCTCTTCCACGTAACCTTAGTCAATTTGACTGCTAATGACTACGCTGTACTGTAACGGCAAATTTTCGTCCTGCAGAAATCTTTTGCGCAGACACTACAATCTTTTTGACTCCAAAGCGTAATTATTGCCCAAACCATCGTCTCCATCCGCCATGGATAAGGCACTTCATAATGCCCATCGACTAGCTTCACTGGATTACACACGATCGTCAGAGCTGTGAGAGCTTCACGTGAAAAAGACGGCTTGGATGTCACTGTATCATTGGACTCCTTATCGTACAACCGGTTGCTCATCTCTATCAGATTAGTTCCATCATGACAGACACAATTAACCAAGACAATTTCACTCGACATTCTTTGAGGAGGGCCGCTAAGAACCCAACCAAGTAACGATCTGACTGCTTAGGGTTGCTCGCGCTTTCCAAGTTTCTGATCCATAACCTAGTGAGCTTCAGACAAGTCACATCCGACAAGGATGGCTACCTTGGCGTCGTGAATCTCCCCGGAAGGAAGATCTTTCAGGTGTGATCATCTTTTGGCTTCCTCCTTTGTCGACACGACAGGCCATAGGGGTAGACCGGCCACTGAATAAGCAGTGTTGATGTCGACCGTCTCTTGTCCGTCTAAGGAAACAATCCTCAGGCGGACATTCTTGCGACGTGTGGTGGTTAACCCGTTCACAGCTATGACGGACAAGGTGGACTGAGTGCCAGCGACACCGATACGCTCGAGTAGATCCCCTTTCACTAGGGCGGTGTTGGAGCAGGGATCTAAGAACGCATACGTTGAGATTGGACCGTGTATCGCGTCAGCATTCACTGATACTATACCCAGCCTTGTACGCTTTTCAACTGCGCTAGCCATAGTACAAGAAACTTGATGTCTACTACCTGTCTCGGCCACGGGCTCCGTGCGCCTGTGGTTCAGCAAGCTATGGTGACGCCCGCCGCAGCCCACAGCATCACAACGCGACCTGACCCTGCAGTCTGAGGCTCGGTAGTGTAAGTTGAGGTAAACAAAGCGACATCCAAGCCACCGCAAGTTGTCCCATCTCATAGATACACTCATGGCTACGAATGAATCCCACGCCTCGAAGGTGTGCTCCTGAGAACACAACACACAACCGATTTGAGGGTTCTTTGCCAGGTCCCGGCTAACGAGAAGGTTGGATTACTCAAAAGGGCCTCTTTTAGTAACTCGCAGGCTGCTCCCGGACGAATGCGCTGTCCTCGATTCCTTCCGTTCACTTTCAATGACTACTTGACCATGCCTGCTGCGTGCAACTCTCGCACAACGAGAGATAAACTCGGTCAGTTCATCAAAGGACGGCTCTCGTGCCATACGAAAGATGCAGTCCGCAGTTTCCGCCCACTTATGTTGTAGGTGAACTTGTAGGGCTCTCACAATACACTCTAGCGTTGTTACCGAGTTGAGGTCGGTCATATAGTTCATTTGACCCAATGCAACTGAACATTTTTGCATTCGTGTAGACAATTCTGACAAAGCTTCGACGCTGTTGTCTACACACCTGTCATTGAGCAGCAGACCATCTATCATAGATCTAGTGACAAAACAGGGTTGTCCGTAGAGTTTCTTTTGCAACTGCCGTGCTCTGCGATAGCCAGCGCTGAGTTCTAGTATGGCACACTCATTATTCGACTCCTTAGCTCGACCCTTGCAGTAACACATCAGGTAAAGGGGTATCTGACCATCATCCGACACTTTAGATTCGACATAGCTCTCGAACTGTCGCACAACTTCTCAATAAGTCATCGAGTTGCCATCAGAAATACCGAGTTCAAACTTTGGCAGTGCCAAAGTTGCAGATAGTGGAGCTAGTGTGAAGCTCAATTCTGCACAAGACGAGGTCGATACTGATTCTGCGGCGCAGACTGCCACCGGATTCAACCGCGCCCCACAGTCATCGAGAAACCTGTGAATGTGAGCAGTCTGATGACTCCTACCAGCATTGTTTTCCGCCTCCACGTGCTCATCACAGATATCCTCATCTTTGTCAGCTAGCATAAAGTTTAGCCTAGCCTCCTCTAATTCTGTCTTAGCTCGCAATAAAACCATTTGTACTTCATCTTCTGCCTTAAGCTGCCTTTCTTTCAGTTCAGCCAGTAACAACGCAGATCTGGCATGAACACGGCTATTACAACTAAAACGGGAACCAGAGCATGAGACAGAATCAATAACACTTTTGACTTGCTTGACTGAATTCGATTGATCATCCAGAATGGGTTGGTTCTTGAATTTGTCAGACATCTTCAGGGTTTGGCAGACTGAACATCAATGTTGAGTACTGTACGATCTTCCACGAAGTCGTTGAGCAACGCTTAGCAATAAACCAATGATCCCAAATACTCAAGAGTGAGTATCTAGACAACCTCAACAGTTTCGATCGACAGATCGTTTCC
>QNGE01007852.1:0-20466 GCA_008508345.1 Paragonimus westermani
CTACACCTTGCAAACAAACGACCGAGCTGCAAGTGAGAGTGATAGCACATAAGCGGCCGTTTAATGGGAGACAGCCGAACAAGCCGTACTCCGCTTCAGATTTCATTGCCATTCCCACTCCAGCAAGGCCACAAGATTCGACTTCATTGCCAGCAGAGACCCTGAGAAACAGTAGCCGACCCGTAACACGCACAACCGTAGTAGGTCAGCTAAATACTGCTGGAAATCATAAATGTATTCAGATCACAGTCAGCAGAAACACAACGCAGTGACAGAAAATTCGAGCCTTCTAACCTCACAGCACACAGCCGGCCATTAACCAGAAGCCACCTATTTAGAAAGAAATCGGTATCAGTGCTCAACTCAACCACAGTGCCAGCTTGAACTGAATTTAGTTATTACTTCTCTTCTCTGAGGAGCAGAAATGCTGTCCAGTTTTTTCGGATTCAAACGGGTTGAGAACTCGCAGTAACGACCTGTATACACGAGGGTATCAGAAGCTTGGCTGGGTATTTTTCTTATCAGAGTGGTGGTCCACTGGAAGATTACACAAACAATGCCAATGCCTCATCGATTCACCGGCCAAATTAAATTTACAACACTACTGAACTCCTCCGTTTAATAAAAAGTTTGTAAAAAAGCTTATAGATTAATGAAGCTAACGAAAACGAATTACAGAACATTAAACTCACACAAGTTCTCTTTCCTCCCTTATATCATCTAGGTAACCCAGGGTAGACTCATAAAGCATTTGAGGATGCGGAGTGAAATGCTTCGCGATGAGACGAGAAATGGGATGCTATAGGAAGATGAAACATAAATTAGAGGACATACCCTATAATATTCCCAGAACCTTGGTTCGTAACCTTCGGGAATGTCAGTCAACTCCGCCGGTCCGACAAATAGGTTAACACAAAATACTAAAACTAGACATGGCACAACTCCAAGCATAATAAAGAAATGCTGTGTCCAATTAAAACTTAAAGGACCTACAGCCGAATCAATAAACTTCTTATTCAAGAATTCAGAGGGCTTTGTGACCATCATTTTTGTGCTTGATAACCTAAGGGTAACTGCCACAAGAATAAAATGGCAGGTTGTTATGACACACCTTCGTATGGACGTGGAGGAAAGGGTATCAAACGTTTGGGGGGGAAACTAATAGAATGTAATGAATTACATTGTACAGCTGTTCCACATAAGCGAGGGAAGCCACGCAAAAACTTGCACGCAGCGAGTAACATCTACAGCCAGAAATTGAAAGCGCGCGCCCCGCCGGTTCACAGGTCATCACGGTACTGTACAAATTAGTTTCGATTCAGTTAACAAAACAGATGACAGCCAATAGCCAGCGATTTCAGAGATTTCAGCGATTTGTACACGGGTTCGAGGCTGGGGGCCCATTCTACCCGGATCCAGTCAGTTTGTTCGTTTCGATATCCGGAGGTTTTCAGTTGACCTGGAAGGCAGTCATTGAAAACGGGGTGTAGCACAGCTCTTGAGGGCTACAGAAGGTACCAAGAAGAGAGTAAAATAATAATCTAGCAAAACAGGATAAATTATTAATTTAACGGTTTATTAAGTAGGTGAGAATCCAATAAAACTTTGAGATGGTCCTTAGTAGAGCAGCTAACAATCTGTAGTGGTAGGTCGTTCCAGTAGTTGATAACTCTATAAGAGAAGAACTGTTGTCTTGGGGAGGTCCGAGGTCGAAGTTTATAGAGCTTCTTGTCGTGACCTCTTCGATTGTTACCACTTACTAGGGTGAAGAATTGATGCACGAGTCCTGTGCTGAAGAGAAAGCGTGTAAGAATTAATTCACTGCGGAGTCTACGAAACTCAAGTGGATAAAGATCGAGCTTTTCGAGGCGAGATTCATAGGAGATATGTCGTAAGCCAGTGCCCATTTTGGTGGCTACTCGCTGGACACGTTCATTAGCGAGTATGTCCTACTTCAAACCGGTGTATACTGTAGTCGTGCGGTACGCAAAGGAACCATCGGTGCCATAGGTCGCGGTGATGTGACTACATGGCGTTGCGATGTGTGCGGCCGCGAATGCGCTGGCCATTGGGGACTAGTAGGTCACCAATGTACTCATAGTACCCCGTCGGCGAAGAGGCGGCGAGTACGCTAGGCTCAGGTAGGTCATATCAGTATATTTATTCTACTTCTGTTAATGACTGCATCGGCCAACATCGTGGTCATTGATAATTAATCCGCTCTTCTTTTCAGAAACTTGAGTGTCTGTGGTCTTCTACCCATTCTTTTCTCCGGCTTTGTTGATGTAATGTATGATGAATGGTCTGCCTGGCTTTTCATAGTCCAATGTGAACTTTGCTCTTAGTCCCTATCTTCTCTAGGTTGCAATAACCTGCACTCCTATACTGCAACGCTTCTTGTATTACACTTCAAAAATCTTTCTTCTCAGTGTAGATCTCGTCATTGTAGCCTCTCTCTGTTTAGTTTCCGAGAGATAGGGGTTTCCTTTCCTTGTTAGCCAATTAAGTGGTTAACCAGCATTGGCCGGCTGGACAGAAAGGCCCCACTGGCACACCTCCCAGTCTTATTCCTTCGGGTTTACACTGGATATGTGGTGTGCCGGTGGAACTGCAATTGGTTCAGCGCAAGCCAATTGCAGTGATGGCTAAGCGCAGGTGTCCTTTGGCTTCAGGCACTGTGACAGGCTAATCCGAATCGGATACCGCCTACCGTATACTGTAGTGGATCTAAACAGTATATGGAAACTCAGGTATGAATAGGAACTCGAAATCTGATGAAAAGGAAAACAAATGACTCACAAGAGTTTGTGGAGACACATGGGTTTAGTTTTTCACTACACCAAATGGAGATTCTCACTGATACTACTTGTCGTGTGTCTTCCAGATAGTCTTGATGTCACGACCGAGATAATTCCAATGACAGATAAATAAGTAATTTGCCGAACTAAACGGTTGATTCCGCTGAATTCTAATTCTTCCAAAGATTTGTACACCACCGACCCTGAACGCGAACAGTAAGCAGAACTCGCGAATTCGGAAGTGTAATTTTTGAAAATTATTGATTACCTTGTGTATCGATTAACCTCGTTCAAACATCATGTGTACATGCGAGGTTGAAGAAGAGGAAAAGGCATGAATAACAATAAAAAAACATGAAGTAGAAGATAGTGTACAAGACGCTACAGAACTCCCCCACCAGAGCGTTTGTGGGTTGAAAACACGATGAAAGAATGGCAGTGAGGAGAAAACAAACGAAACGCTCGATAGTCATATCATGTACTGTAATCTGTTAGATGTTTCGGCCAGTAAACAGATCGCCCTCTACGTGTGGTACGTTGTTCAGTGGAACAAAGGGCTGAGCTGCAAGGGATTGTAATACTGTTGGGGGGTGGAGATGGGTTGCTCTTAGTCAACGTCGGTTCAGGTTGGTCAACATCTTGTTCTGTGTAGGCTGGTTTCAGCCGATCAATGGATACCAATTCACTTCGTCTAGTCTTTTCAATAACGAAGAATTTTTCGTCCCGTTTAACCACTTTGAAGGGGTCGATGTATCGTGGATGTAACGGTTTCTTGGTGGCGTCTTGGCGCATAAACACAAATTTCCATGTGAACAAATCTGGAGATTTTTGTTCTCGGCGTCAATGTTTACGGGTCGGCATGAAACGAAGGCTGAGCATGTGCTGTCGTAAACGTGAAATGTAGTCCGTGCCTGGGTCTGGACGATCCGAGGATTGAATCAGTTCCCTGGGAGATGCAAGTTGGTATCGTAAACTAACTCAGATGTAGTACAGCCAACGTCCTCTTTAACGGTAGACCAGATTCCGAGGAGAATGAGTGGTAGACGTTCCCTCCACTTCGTTGCGTCGGAATGAGCGGTTATGGAGGCTTTCAGTTTTCGGTGAAAACGCTCGACTAAACCGTTAGCACAAGGGTGGTATGCTGTTTTTTCGATGTGCGAGCAACCCGGTAAATGCGCGAAATTGCGAAAAAGAGAAGACTGGAACTGGGTGCCTCGATCCGTAGTGATTGTAGATGGCACACCAAAATTAGCAATCCAGTGTTCTAAGAAAGTTTTAGCGACTGTCTCTGCTAAAAGATCTCTGATGGGCACAGCTAAAGGCCAACGGTTAAAACGGTCGATTGCAGTCAGTGTATGCGTACAATTGTTGGAGGGTGGTAGTGGGCCAACGATGTCAAGATGCACATGGGAATAACTGGCGTCCGGTTCCGAGAATATGCCTGGTGTGGTAACCGTATGCTCGTGCACTTCACTCCTTTGGTACTCTAGACATTGTTGTGACCAAAGGCGAACGTCTTTGTTCATAGAGGGCCAAACAAAGCGTTGTGCAATCAATTTCAGTGTGCCGCGTTTTCGGGGTGAGATGAACGCTGGAAATGATTGAAAACAGTACGTCGGTAAGAAAGTGGAACAAAAGGTCTGGGTGTACCCGTTGAAGTATCACACAAAAATGTCGCCAGCTTGCGTCGGTAAAGGGATGGTAGACAATTTCAAGGACTTACGGATGGAAACATCCTTCATGTCCTCACTGCACTGCTGGGCTGTGGCCATTTGAGACAAATTGAAGGAAGGAGCTGATTGGACTGATTTGACGTCAGGTCGTGATAATGTATCAGCTACGATATTGGCGTCATCACGTAGGTGTCGGATGTCCGTGGGAAGTTGGGAGATGTAGTCCAAATGTCTGATTTTGCGCGGAGAGTACCGATCAGGTTTAGCATGAAAAGCAAATGTTAAAGGATGGTGATCGGTTTGTACAACAAAATGTCGACCTCCCAAAAGATGCCGAGAACAACGGATCGCCAAATAAATGGTCAGCAATTCACGTCCAAATGTGCTGTACTTCGTCTGTGCTGGTTGCAACTTTTTCGAGAAAAGAGCTAGGGGTTGGTGTTCACCATTCACAGACTGTTCCAGGACCACGCCGACGGCAGCGTTTGATGCATCTGTGGTGAGAATGAGACGAGCGTTTGGATCGCAAGTGATGAAGCACAGTTTTGTGGCATGACATAAGGCTTTCTTTGCTGTCGAGAAGCTGCCTTGGTTTCAGGTGACAATTAAACTGACTTGCGTTTGGATTCAACTAGGTTAGTTAGAGATTTTACAATGTCCGCGCAATGGGGAATGAAAAGCCGATAGCAGTTGAGCATGCCGAGAGATCGTCGGAGTTGCGTCATCGTAGTGGGAGTCGGAAAAGTAGAAATAGACTGAACTCTACCTTGCAGATGTGTGATGCGGGTTTAGTCTATGCGATGTCCCAGGAAACCCAATGAGTTAACTCCGAAGGCACACTTTTCGTTGTTGATTTTATTATCACATTGCGCGAAACGTTTAACAACAGCACGAAGTTGAGAAAGGTGTTCCTCGTTTGAGCCGCTAGCGATCACAACATCATCGATGTAGACGTACGCAAAAGGGAGTCCGCGTAATATTTCGTCCATGAATCGTTGAAATGTTCGAGCCGCATTAAAATACCACTTGATTGGCGAACTCGAACAGTGGTCTTATGCAGACACCGTAAAGCATGTGAAAGGCGTAACGATCTATGCAAAGGAAGGTTATTTTTATCATCCCAAGAGTCATGAGACCTCTTTTGCAGGTCAACTGGTGGTGGCAAGAGAAGGGTAAGCCAGACGACAGCCAGATCCCTAGGTCTTTTTTGAGGTCTACTCCCGTCAATCTACTACACTTTGTGCACCATGTATCGCGGAAAGGTTCCCGGAGTCTCGTCCGAGTGAAATGTGCGCACACTTACTGTCGTTTAGAGGAGACTCCAATCATCTGACCAGCTGGTCCAGAATCTTGCGCCGATAAGCCCGAAGCTTCTGAAGCTTCAACTTTGGGTTTGCTGGTTTCATCGTGAGGTGTGCAGTGTCTACAGATCATAGTTAGATTTTGCAACACTTTCGTAAAGTTTTGGACATGCCGTGTCGTCAACCCCACCTGTACACTTGTTTAAAAGCATCGTCATAATTTTTTTGAATTTGGTTGTCTTGATCGAAAAGAACGGGAGTTATGGAGCACCGTCTCTGTCTTCTTCGCTTGCGTGGACATTTGTGCTGGTGAAGCGATTCAGCGACTGATACACGGGTTCAAAGCAGCGGCCCAAGGTTCCCGGATCCAGTCGGTTTTCCTTGCTCAGTGTCAGTATCAGTGTCAGCAATCGTACGGCAAAACGTTTTCAGCTCCACACGTTTGTTCCCACTGCGCGAGTGACTCGAAATCTGTTTTAAATTTCCTCGCTATCATTGTCTATTCATGTATTTTATCTCGGTGACCAGTGCATCAAAAAATTATATACGATCCTTTTTATTCTTTGTCGAATAGCATAACTCATCGCGTATTGTCTTGTTTGTGTTCGATAATATCCGTATTATTTTCTAGCCTCGTGTTTCCTTTTCAGTACCAACTGTCATCTTTACTCACGGACCATAACATAATGACACGCGCAATATCCAGCAGCATTAGTGGATCCGATGTACCGAGTGCTTGTGGTCGTTTCGGCTGCCGCATAACTGTTCAGAACGGTATGCAATGCCAGACGTGCTTACACAGGTACCAGTTTAAATGCACTGGCCTCAGACAGAACCAGTACGTCTTGCTCACTTATTCAAAAAGACCATTTATCTGTATGAGCTGTTGCTATCGAGATAGCTGCACCCCACTCAAAACCACGTTGGATCCTCTACTCACCATCCCGGGGAGCAGCAATCAGACGCGCTCAGGTGTGGCTGAAAGGCGTCTAAGGATATAGGCGCGCAGATAGCCACGCCAGAAAAAGCCCTGAGTTATACTCAGGGAGCTTCATCTGACATGAAGTTAGAACTGAGCTCGCTGAATGAGCACATTGCCCTTGCCCTTCCAAGCGCTGCGGCTTCTCGCAAGGCAGTGGCTTTTTCCACTGCTCAAATTGAGGAAGTCACGACGAGCTTGAAGGATGGAGCACTCCGGGAGAAGAGGCTAGTTTTGTGGGGACGACTTCCGAACACACTCTCTCCAGAGGAACAAGCCAGAGCGGTGCTAAACGCCCGTTTCCCTCCAGAGTCTACAAAATGGCTTCCGCTAGCAGACTTCCCCCAAAGCTAACAAGAAGTCACTGGGACTTCTTGTGACGTTACTCGCAAAGATTAACACTTAGGAAGTACTGGAAAAGGCGACTGAACTAAGGAGAAAGCACGTTAATCTCAGGGGATCTCGCTAGATCGCTCACTGCAAGAGCGGCAGAGGCGCTCTCACCTTGCTGGAACAAGGTTACGCCTCAAGACCGACCACAAACTCCAGGATGGCGTGGAAGTCCTTATCCCTGCTGTCAAGAATGGGCCAGTGTCCTCTGATGGACCACCCCAAGCAACCACATCAGAGGCTACTGCCCCCATCTCCTTGGAAAGTCAAGCGCCTGTGGATATGCAAGGGGCCCGGAGTGCAGATCTCAAAGTTGTTAAGGACCATCACTCTTCTAGATCCCAATCATCTCACCCAAACAACGTCAGTTGAAAAAGATTTTATCCCTAAGCCTTATAGCCCAGTGAGTCTGCTGGCATCTCCCATGCATCCAAAATGACCCAAACTTGTCTCATTCCGGCGGCTCTCTCCTCGGCTGCATCAAAGCCATTTCTTATATGTTCTCTTCTCATCTACAACCCCATCCAAATTTTCGAGGGTGCAAAACTGCAAATCACCCCCCAGAAGCTCTGAAAGCGAAAGCGCTCCGAAGATCATCGACCTTGGGCCAACAGAAGCGGACGAAGCGTCCTACAGGGACGCTCACTTATGCCCAGGCTGTGATGAAACGGATACCACCACCACCAAGAGGGCTCACAAAACTACGCCGTCAGCTACGCGCACCCCGTCACTACTGAGGATACTTCCCAAGCTCTCCCTCGTGCACTTCTGTCTTTTATTGCACCCAGCCAAAAGAAGTAGCCCTAAAGTGCGTGTACACCAACTGTCTGAGCCTTCTGAACAAACTACCGGAAATCAGACGGCTGGTCCACGACACTAGTCCTCACATTCCTGCACTAACAGAGACCTGGCTTTCCGCGGATATCAGTGATAAGTTACTACATGTTCCTGGTTACTCTTTGTACCGGACAGACTCCTCCCGTGAACGCATGGGAGGCTGGGCCGTTTTCCTGATACAGAAGCTCCCAGTGCCAGCTGTCGCAGGGGATTTACCTTCTCAGAGAAATGCGACACGCTCCGGATCAAACTCCAACTTCGCAAACGTGACACGCTTCCTACCGGTGTTATGTACCGTTCGCCGTCATGCAATGCATCTGACAACGAGGCTATTCTTGCTACCCCAAACAGACACGTCCATCGAGCGTTTCTCCCATCTTATTATGGGTGACTTAAACGCACCCAAACTCAACTCTCTGGCCGCTTCTAATGAGGGCTGCGGCTACAGGTTCTCGAAACCCTCGGCAATGTTGACCCTTGAGAAAGCCTGGACACAGCATATCGATCTACCTACAAGGCACCGTTCAGGACAGACACACTCCTTGCTCCATCTGGTCATTACGAGCGAGGCTTGCCTGATAGATAGGTTGATCATCAAACCACCGCTGGGGCATAATGACCACATGCTACTCACCTTTGAATTTATCTGTTACTGGCTTCAAAATGCCGTAACAAAGACTTCATTCCGAAACTTCCAGAAGGCTAACTTTAACGCACTAAGGAAGTTCTCAAGCACACTCAACCTGACATCCAACTCAGTGAACTTGAACTACCTTTCTTTTAAAGCTGCCATTCTGGAAGCCGATGAGACACTTGTTCCTCGAAAACCATGGGAGTTCTCCTCTCGTGCATCGCTTCTGCGGAACATACGTCGCCTTCTTGGAGTACGTTCTCGTCTATTCTCTAACCAGAAGTTAACGGGTAAGCCAGAGGATCCAGAGGCCCTTCGCTCTCTACGAAACAGGTTCAAGCGGGAAATCCAGCAACACACCCAACAGGTACAGCCAAAAGTCCTCCAGGTAGCTCGCGAGAGTAGGGGTTCTCTCTTCAAGTATATACGTCGCCAGAGAAAAACTAAGCCCTCAGAGCTTCCTCCACGGCTTCCTGACGGGGAAACCTCCTCCAACCCTAAGTGGTCGCCGAGGTGTTCAGAGAATACTACTCATCAGCCTACAATGTGGATCTGCCAAACTGGCATCCAGTTTCCCCGCAGAGACTTTTCCAACACCCCATTCTGACAGCTGACTTCTCTGTGTCCGACGTTCAGGACCTCTTGCTTAAGATCAATCCTTATAGTACCATGGGACCAGACGCGGTCCATCATCGGATCTTCAAAGAAGCGGCCCTCTGTTTGGTGGAGCCTCTTTTGGATCTGTTTAAGCAGACATTTTGGATAGGCACTCTTCCGGGAACATGGAAAGAGGCCACCGTCTCTCCTATGTTTAAAACCGGCGATCGTCACTCCCCTGCGAGTTATCGGCTGATCAGCCTTACCAGCTCCCCATGAAAGATAACGGAGCGACTGTTAAAACGCACAATCTTTGAGCATTTCTTCCCAAATAACCTTTTCTCCTCGGCCCAACATGGCTTTCTTCCCGATCGGTCATGCATAACTAATATGGTAATCTTCATGGATAGCCTAACAGAGGCCAAAGACAATGGTCATATCTCGGATGCTATCTTCTTCGACTTTGCCAAAGCCTTCGACCGTGTCCCACACGGTCCTCTGNGAGGTCTCATGACTCTTGGGATGATAAAAAGAACCTTCCTTTCACACGCTTTACGGAATCTACATAAGACCACTGTTTGAGTTCGTCAATCAAGTGGTATTGTAATGGTTTGAAGAAGGACATACTCGCTAATAAACGTGTTCAGCGAGTAGCCACCGAAGTGGTTACTGGCTTACGACATATCTCCTATGAATCTCGCCTCGAAAAGCTCGATCTTTATCCACTTGAGTTTCGTAGACTCCGCAGTGAATTAATTCTTACACGCTTTCTCTTCAGCACAGGACTCGTGCATCAATTCTTCACCCTAGTAAGTGGTAACAATCGAAGAGGTCACGACAAGAAGCTCTATAAACTTCGACCTCGGACCTCCCCAAGACAACAGTTCTTCTCTTATAGAGTTATCAACTACTGGAACGACCTCCTTTCACACGCTTTACGGAATCTACATAAGACCACTGTTTGAGTTCGTCAATCAAGTGGTATTGTAATGGTTTGAAGAGGGACATACTCGCTAATAAACGTGTTCAGCGAGTAGCCACCGAAGTGGTTACTGGCTTACGACATATCTCCTATGAATCTCGCCTCGAAAAGCTCGATCTTTATCCACTTGAGTTTCGTAGACTCCGCAGTGAATTAATTCTTACACGCTTTCTCTTCAGCACAGGACTCGTGCATCAATTCTTCACCCTAGTAAGTGGTAACAATCGAAGAGGTCACGACAAGAAGCTCTATAAACTTCGACCTCGGACCTCCCCAAGACAACAGTTCTTCTCTTATAGAGTTATCAACTACTGGAACGACCTACCACTACAGATTGTTAGCTGCTCTACTAAGGACCATCTCAAAGTTTTATTGGATTCTCACCTACTTAATAAACCGTTAAATTAATAATTTATCCTGTTTTGCTAGATTATTATTTTACTCTCTTCTTGGTACCTTCTGTAGCCCTCAAGAGCTGTGCTACACCCCGTTTTCAATGACTGCCTTCCAGGTCAACTGAAAACCTCCGGATATCGAAACGAACAAACTGACTGGATCCGGGTAGATTGATCCCCCAGCCTCGCACCCGTGTACGAATGGCTGAATCCTGAGTTGTTAACCTATCGACGCCGAACGTTCCTCATTTTACGTGGTGTGTAGAATTATCCACCAGTGGTCGTCCGGACCTATCCATCGCATTGTCTCTCTCCCGGTAGGTGGCCTTTCAAAGCCCACAGATTTCGACTTGTCAGCTTGTCATCCCCAATTTTTGGGCACGTCTTTCTTTTGCTTATACGCATACCTTTTGTACATACCCGTTACCGTTACAGCTTCTGTCAGTGTTACCACGGTTTTTTTTATTTCTTATCATTCGATTGATTAGGCCGCCATAGGTGTCCTCCTGGTCGACTCGGCCTGGGCTAGAAAGTGCACAGTTTCTTGCGCCGTTGAGCTTCTGAATGCACGATATACTACAACAATAAGAAAATCTTTCACTTCTACGAATAACTTCAGCTGGTTCGAGGCATTTGCCCAAGTTACCCCCATTCAATTTATTTTTCTTGCGCAGTCCCTGCTAACACCAAAATGGGGAATCAGTTAAAGATGAATTAGAGTTGTTCAGGAAAGTTCCGGGGATTTTGTTCAGAAAGAGCGGGCCATTTGATGATCACACGTTCAATCGTCTGTGCGTCAGTATACTCTCTATTTACATAGTCCATCAAATACATGACAAATTAATAGCGTTGATGTCTAGGAGGTAATCGTTCTACGCATAAACTCTTTCTTTATTTGGCCAACTTGTAACCTCTACGATTACCCGCGCGCTCTACGTTTAAATTTACGTCCTGTTGACCATGCCTATTGCTCGTGGGTTTCGTCGAAGTTCTGGTTGTGTCTGACCAGCACCACGGCAACAATGAAATAAGAGACATTCTTTTTATTGAAGTCACAGTGGTTCTCTAAAGTGTTGGCCAGTCGTTCCACCATTTATCGAAATGTGCAACATTCACCTGTCAATTGCAACCGTAATGTACAAGAATCCTTGGAGAATGTAGACGTTTGCTAACGTTTCGCATCCACTTTGGCGTCCGTATGTTTCAGTCGATACCTGAATGTTCGTCGATAGTGACGTTTATCCAGGTGAATGTGTTCAGTTGGGATTGGTTCAGGGCACTGCGAATGCCGTTCTAAGCAACTGGCTACAACATGTGACGTCCGTAAGAACCCAGCTCAATGTTAATGGTTTATCACCAACGAATGCAGGAAAAATCACAATAGCGTTTGTTCTCTGTCGCCTGAATGGGCCGATCTTGACGTAGCCGCCGTGGTTGATGTGTAGGGAGGAAGCAAAAAAACGGAAGACGTCAACATAAATCTTTTGGACATTTTGCAGGGATTGCATGATGTGCTATGCAATGGCATAAAGATTAACAATGTTCCGGTTACGGTCTGTTTGTAAGCGTTAATCTGTGATTCACCTGCTCGCTTTTAGGTGATAGGGGTACGCAGCAGGATACATACTACGCTCGTTATTAGTGCTACCAACGAGGACTATACTTTGAACGGAAAGTAACGTTCACGCCGCAAACTGGTTCACTTAGAGCGGACGCATCGTTTTGCATCGCACGTCCTACGTCCATTCCCCCATTTATGTCGCTATCGGGCGACATGATCTCCACTTTCCCCGTGGACTATATGAATTCGGTGTGTTTGGACGTAGTCAGTCGTGTGCATAATAACTAGACATCGGGGCCCTTCAACGCATATACGAACGGATTTTCAAATGTCTGGAAAGCCTATCTTATGAAGTCCCCTGCAAGTGCCGCGGACTGACAGACTTTTAGACGTGTGAGGTTACGGAATGCCCATAATTTTTGTTGTGCATCGGACCGGTAGCTTCGCAGAATACTTCTAGCTATGTCCGTTACAATACATATATATATATACTCGTGACCGAGCGAAACAATTGATGTACGCACTTCGTTGAATTATTTTACGTTGTGTGATCAGGTAGAGATGGTGTACAATGAGCATTCGCTGGAACACTATGTGGATGATATGGTCGCGCACAGTTTATGTGACACTCTTCTCTTTCCGTTTAAGTCCTTCTTGTACAGACTGAAATCTTCGCTTAATGGTCAACGCGACCAGTAGGACAAATGTACAGAAGCCTATAAGAAAGAACTTCCGCTTTCTAGCCCGTCAAGTGTTAAGTGAGCGTCTGCTGATCTTAAAAGGATAGCACTGAAAACAGGGTGTAACGCCGCTATAGGGGATGATAGTGAGTGCCTGAAAGAAAGTAAAATTACTCGCATGATGAACCCAGTCAGCACATGGGAAGCTCCAAAGATTGTCGGCCATCCTATGAGTGGCATATACCACTTGCAGGGATTAATTACTTTGTTTCGTAGGTAGCGCGTGTTAAAGTCATGCAGATCACTAAGTCAAAACAGTGTGTATAATCGCCGTTGTAGCAATGAGTTTGATCAAATTCGTCCTTCTTTTCAACTTCTTTTATACCGACATTCCTGAATATCTTGCGGCAGTTTGAAGTTTCGACTTGTCGAGATGAGTTTTCGCCTCCGTAGCCTCGCTTAATGCAGCAGTGACGTCGAATAAGGCTTTAAAGGAAGTTGTGAAAGTTGGGCGTGTTTAACGATTAAATGCGAGCGATGTATATGTGGTTCATCATGTTCAGATGGTAAAGTGAGCATAGTGTGCTCTTTCCTGGGAGAGGCTGTTGATAAGTTACTGTTTATGACTGCAGCAACTGTAGTGAAGTCTGCTTATAAGCACTGTGGATTGGATGTAGAATTTCACGCCAACTCACAAAACCTGTCATTATGGTTCGTGTCTTGATTTTGCGCAAGTCCAGGAGGGTATATTCGGTTTAGACGATGTGAGTTGGAAAATGATTGAAGAATTATTGAAATGAGCCGGAGCAATTTAAGACTGTCGTATTTCACCCCTTCTCTACCTCGATTAGTCACAAAGAGACGCCCTTTCTAACTCAAACTCACAACTTCGTCTTGTATCGGATCTAGCGTCCATGTATTTATTGGCCGGGAAATGCGCGTGAACGTAGCAACCTGTTCCCAAGAACAAAGAGGAGGAGTGTCCGATTGCGTTTGTACATTTTAGTAGTAATGACAGTGATGGTATATTCCTCAACGCATCTATGGGAACCACGCAATGGAGCGTGTGATCAATATGTACACCGCAAAGCCATACTCATCAGTAAACACCATAATTTTTAATTGTACGTCATTTTTGTAATAAAAATAGCACCAAACGAGGCACAAGATGAGACAAAAATTCCTGTTTAGGAAGTAGAACTCGAGATACATGCTCCTGCGACTATCATCATTCAAACATCCCAAATTCGATGAAAATGCTGAGTAATTCAATCAATTTGCACTCCACAAGGTAATCACTGGTCTAATGGCCAAGGTCATGCCAAGGACGTGATTTCAGGAAGGAGAAAATGAACCGTCAAGGATTTCCGCCATCACTCCACGCAGACAATCTCGGAAGATTATGTAGGAAGTTTTGTCGGAACGAAAGGATGTTTGTGAGCACATGCTTTCGCGGAAGAAAGGGCTTCCCTCGCGATGGGACTTAATTATTTACGCAAATTCAAAGGAATCTGGAAGGTCCGGCGAGGTGCTTAACCACTGTGGGGTTTTGAGTATCCGGAATTTCATCAGTGTTCCCTGGCATCACACATATTCATAGAACCACGAACAGAAAGCAAAATTACGCGATAAATGGAAGAAGGTAAATTGGCCATATGAGCTATGGCAAACTATGGAATATGTGATTTACCGGCGAAATCTTTTATATGACATTAATAGCATTGTGTTACTTAATAAATAACACTTGCAAACAGTTGTTACCGTATGACGTGGAAGGAGATCGGTTATCAGTTTTTACTAGTACATGATTACTGCCTAATTTACACGTCAGTTTTCTCTGTACGGCCAGTATACAGAATGAGATGAATGTTCCATAACAGAGGAAGATTGCCAGGTGATCAATCAAGGGGAAGAAGAAGCACGAATTGTAATGCGAGGTTTTTGTATAGTCATTGAGACGAAAAGGTTAAGTATTCTTTCAAGCGGTCTAAGCTTGCTCAGCTTCAGCACAATGATTTATAACTACACACACAGGTCGTTCTTAAGTATGGAGTAAGAGCGTACTAGGATGATCGGGTTATTACTAACGTGCATGTGTATAGTGATATCTACATGTGTTGACTACAGACAAATTTTTGTTCGCGGACCAGTCTAAAATCACAACTGTGCAGCAAATCTATCCCGGAACTAATATCTTTGATCAGTTCGAGGGGTACGTGTTGTAAAATCACATAACATAGTTGGTTTCACCTCAGATGTTATCAGGCCCGTTTTCAATTATGTCGTCCTCAGACAAGCACAGCTTGAAGATGAGCATAACGTTCGTTATTGTTGGGAAAGTTCCTAGGCATCGCTTGAAGTGATGTATGATTTTACTGACTCCACTTGCACGCGGGAGTTCGTCCCAGAGGTAGGAATATTTTACTGGGAAAACTTTGAACGCAGCCTTTCCTATGACTCAAAAGCTGCTAAAATGAAGTCATTGTTCCTGAGGTAATATTTCATGCTCTGTAAAAATATCTTCACGGTAACCGACACCTTTTTTCAATGCGCTAAACGTCTTTTTGGTATTTCTTGTCGAATCTGGGAGTTATCTTGGTGGCAACGTGATGAACGACTCCATAAAAGTATGACCGCTGGATTGCGTGTAAAATTAGGAAACTCCGCACAAACCGCACTACGCGGTAAATATCCATGACCTTCCTGTGAGCCATCGTAGATGTTCCAATCAGGACTGTTATGGGACACTCGCGGCGTGCTCACAAGACATTCATGGGACAGACGTGCAGGCTGGGGAAGTTTGCTACTAGCGGGAACCAAGGAATGACCCAAAGACATCCCTCGAAACGCTGCCAACGACCTCAAAAGAAAGGCTGTGGGCCTGTGCTTAGTTTGGCAGCCGCGAGCTAAACAGGGCTAGCGGCAATTACGTCTTTCTCTAGGCCGACTTACATGGCCTGATTAGGATACTCGAGCAACGCTTGCATACAAACTCTTTGAAGCATTCGAAACGCCTTTATGTCCATGCGGCTTAGGGTGTACTAACTTTTACTAAAAGCGGCAACTCTATTTTTGCCTCTCTCTCACAGTGGTGCGCGAAGGATAATTTGGGAGACAACCATATGCCCAGACCTTTCTTCATGTCGATCTTCATGATATATACTCTGTCGAACGCACCACGATTTCCGAATACATTGCCAGAGTGATCGCCGTGTTACATGTGTGCTCACTTATAGTCACTTAATGGTAGACTTTCAACGTCCGACCAGCACCTAGTCACGTCAAAACCAGTCGACGGTGCGCTGGAATTGGTGGCGTCCCTAGTTTTTGAGTGGTCGGCGTAAAGGTTAGCTTTGCCGTAAATATTGTCTGGAACTAACACAAGACCTAGCATTGGCCCTCGCGACATTGGCGCACAGGTGACAGAGGGAGAAGAAAAGCTTGACCTCTTTCCAACTCCGAAGGTTCTGCTATGAAAAGAATGGTCAATCCGATGGAGAACCTCTAACTGAATACCATAGGCTCCCAGCTGATGTTTCATGGGCACACGGTCATGTAAAGTGGGCCACGGTCAAAAGCCTTCGCAAAACCAAGAAAAATCACACTCGGAACTAGGCCATTTTCTTCTGCTGCCGTCGGAATCTCCACGACGATCAGTACATTCGTCATGCGTGACCACATGAGAAGAAAGCCATTCTGGGTAGAAGGCAAAAGATGGTTTGACAGAAGTAGTTGGGGGTGATACGCTTTAACAAGCGCTCCAATATCTTGCATGGGATGCTGGTAAGACTGTTTAGTCTTTAGTTAGTCGGGGAGTGCCGACCGCCTTCTCTAAAGAAGGGTGTGGTCGCCGCCTGTTCCATGCATTTAGGAAAAAGCCAGACAGGAATGTCTGTCCGAAGAGCTTCTAAGGGGTTCTGCCAGATTACAAGCCGCTTCCTTGAGAATTCTGGGATGGATCTCGTCAGCATCCATCGGACTATATAAAATACCCATGAGTAAATGGTCTTCAACAACTAGTACAGAAACCTCAACAGTACTGGGTGGTTGCCGGAAGTTTTGCCGCGGTAGTATAGGAAGCCAGTTCGGCGGTGAGACGTTATGGACTGCTAAGTAGTTCTCTCCGAATAACTCGGCTAAAAGGAAACAGTTAGGGGAGGTCTCCCCATCGAGCAGTTGCAAAGACGGAGCTGAAGGTTTAATCTTTCTCAGTCATCTCACGTAATCAAATGAGGTTCTGAGGAGGATCTTTACTTGTATGCGCTTGGGACGTTCCTGGATTACCCGCTTGCGCTTATTTCAAACAATGGGGGGCGCACTTGAGCCCTCCAAATTTTCCAAAATCTTATGCTTCGCGAATAAGGGGGAACGGCCATCAAAGAGACAAAGTATTCCGCACGGAAACGGGGGCTGAAAAGTGAAGGTAAGCAGTTTGTGTGGTACAAATTAGTCGTCGGTTCTACGAACTACGCTTCAAGTCGCATGGTTGTTCTAGATCACGGAATAATGATCAAGACAGCCTTAACGTAGGTAGTTTTCAGGCTGGCTGAATCAGTCTGTGTGAAATTTTGAACTTGGGACCTTTCTGTTGGTTGTTGTAGCTAGTTAAAGATAAGATCACAGGTCATCACAGAGTAGTTACTGTATCTAAGTTACGGTCACTCTGCCCAATAGGTGGCTGACATTATTGATGACGAGGTCAACCGGAGAAGGAATCTGACGAGTGCGATGTCGCGCCGAGGCGTTGACATATTGTGTTGACGTCGTCTCAGCGCCGACAGGTAAACCGAGAATCCTTTTCCATAGTCCTTGGTTGAACGTGATGCTCAGCTTATCTTCGGTTCATCGTAATCACCTATACTAATAAAATGTTGTGTTCTTAAGAAGTCTCCTTGGTTTACGTCGTCGGGGACGTCGATTATAGAAGAACGTTAAATAATCCCAGTCAGGGGTGTCTTGGCCACATAGTGGTGGTGAAAACTACAGAGTGCTGCATTTATCTGAGGACTGAAATACACCAATAAAAAGAAGTTTCGGGAGGTGTTGTCGGGAAAAATTTCAGATCCCCCAATATCCCTCGGGCGGAGTCAGCTTGGAAAAATGAATACCAGTGAACAAGCGGTCTACTGTCACCGATGTCACAAGTAAGACAGGTCTTCACAAAGCAAAAATATGGTGGCCAGTTGCCGCGAACTGACCCTCTGATTTCTAGCAGTTTATTGTGCAGACTCAATCAGTTCGTATACATGTATTTGAAAGCTATTTCCTAATAGGACTTTGTGGAAGGGACGGGAGAAATGTGCTGAAAATCTAGGGAACCAAAGTCCAAGTTTGGAAAATGTTTTGAGGTTGAACTTACTCTGTTCTGTCGGGTTATTTTGACGGCCCTCCTTTGCAACTGCCGGCGCGACCTCATCGCCTGTGCATACGTCAGCGACCCTACAAAAAGCCTGACCCGCATTCTTGGTGTTGTAACTTGCAACCTCTCTACTCCGTTAAAATCCGCTTTTTGGGAGGGTGCTTAAAAGCACTCACTCAAGGAAGAATGGACCTTTCCGTCTGCTGGGTGCATGGTTTGAAACAGAGAAACGCGTGCTGTTTTACGGAACAACTGGTAGAAATAGCTAGAGGGGCTACCCGGAGAAACGATTATTGAATCACAGCAGGGAACCTCAACAGGTCACTTCTGTTCGGAATTCTTGAGAGGAAAACATTTCTGATGGGAGGTTCGGCAGGCTTGACGCGGGTAACGCGGAAGATGGTTTTTTGACAATCCTTGTGCACCGAACGCTTGTGCCAGTGCTCTGGGCATCGATCGTCACCGCTGCCTATTGCAGACACAAGGTCATGACTGAACACTTCCGGAGCAGATACTACAATATTACCCTTCAAGCTTGGCCTTCGGTCTGCCGTGATTTGTGTCTCAGTCGTGGCTCGCTGCTCGTACCTCACCCACTCTTGCCGACAGCGATTGAAATACGCGCTTTCCAGGTTGACTGTAGGACTTAAGAGTCACTGTATTTCGCATCACTGTCTCGTGGATGCATGTGGTCACTGAGGTTACAAAAATGCCTAGAGACTTTTCAGTTGTCTCGTCACGCATCCTGCTAGCAAGCACAGGGTTTTTGACGCCCGGGGAGAACGAAGATTCCATGACTGGCAGCTAACTGGGTTGTGAAAAAGTTGCGTGGTAGCGGCTCCATCAAGCAATTCTCTTTCCTTTAAGAGCCCTCTCTTTCATCTTCATGGCGGGCACCTCAACATGTGCAGTTGACAGGGCAATTGCTTTCTTGGTGATTGCATCACTGTAGACAGCAAGCGCCATGTACTCACTCAAAGACCGTGGCTCAAAACCCCATTCCAGGTAGTCTGTTGTTACTAATCTGCTCTAATCCCCATGGAAGAAACAGGGAGGCACAGGGTAAACAGAAGCCTCTTATTTACAGCTGAAGTTCCTCTGCAACATTCCACTTTCCGCGGTGCGCGCGTGATCAGTCACCAACGAAGCGGCTGCCATAAAACCTGCAGCTCATGTAGATAAAATGAGAGATGAGGAGATAGGCTGCTTGTACTGGTACTCGTTGAGGCTGGTGCATTTTGAGTGATACCGCTCCTGGCATTGATACCACTGTATACCGTTTTGTCCAAGTCTTTTGCATCCGTAGCGACTGCGAATGCTCGCTTCTGCAGTCAGTGTCCGCTGTGCCGCAGTATTGTTAGTTCTAACGCAAGTCACTGTCAACAGGACTAATAGAATATGTAACAAAACCAGTGGGGCCCAGTAATTCCGAAGCGCGGTAACGGCGAGCAGTGAGCATATGTAATTTTTATGTATACAGGACACCAGTGAGGCAAAAATACAAGTAGACAATGACAAAGAGAACAGTTGGACCAAGTTCCGAGCTATCCGCTTGCAACTAAACATGAAAACGAACAGCGATTTCAGCGAGTTGTACGCGAGTCCGAAAGTGAAGGTCCGAAACATGCTAGTTAGTAATCTGTTTCAAAATCCAGTGGGTCTTTTCAACTTGGAAGTTATTCGGTGATAACAGGGTCTCGCATCACTTTCGGTGGTTACAAAAACTGGCGAGAAAGAAGTATTATAGTAGTCTAACAACGTCTCAAATATCTGGGGATCTACCAACACTAAAACTGTTCCTAGGAGAGCAGCAGACAACCCTAAACGGAAGTTTGTTCCAATGGTTTATGATCCTGTAAGAAAAAGTGTCGCTCGAAAGAAGTCCGAGGTCAGAGCTTGTGAATTTTCTTGTTATGAGCCCGTAGACTACCCTCAACTATAAAGATAAGGATATGCTGCACGAGTTCTGGGCGGTAAGAAGCATACGTGAGGGGTAACACGTCATCTAAAACATGCCAGTATCCCGAGGGTTTCGGTAGACTGTGGGTAACTGTTGACAACAATAATCTCACCACTTCATCATGGCATAGTTGAAATTCAAATAATTCCACGTTAGAAGTGTATCACTGCATCCGCCCAACTTAATAAAGCTGTTTTGAACGCAGTCACAATTTCAGACGTCCAATAACTTCTTCGCTCACCTACAAACAGCGCTGTGAAAAACTTGGTATTGATCCACTTTGGCTGCTTAGGCTAGAGTTGAACCTGACGCTTCTGTATAAA
>QNGE01007853.1:0-20457 GCA_008508345.1 Paragonimus westermani
AGCTTTCCAGGTTTCGCCTTCGAATCTTCCTTGAGTGGCAGCTTTTTTGCAGGGATACCTCCTGAGTTCGTTGGCAACGATTCTAGAGTTCACTTCAAACGAATGCTTGATTCAGATTCACCGGAAAACCCGTTATGGAAGTAATTTCATTATGTTCCTAGTATTTACTGTATTTCCTAAGAGCGGTGCCAGACTCTGTTTCCAGTGCTGCCCTCCACATAGAAAGCCGCCGCTTGACACTAAGCAGGAAAAACCGACCGGATCCGGATACCTCCAACCTCTGCCCGAAACCTGTGCACTAATCGCTGAACCGCTGAATATTGCACTGTGGTGACACCGAGGGACTGGGTTTTTCTGAAGTAAGGATTTCAACTACATCCCTGTGAACTGATAAGGCAACAGAAATAAGCGTGAGCCAAAGGCCCAATTAGTCAATAACACGGCAGCAAGCTACACAATTTCACAGCACACACAATGGGTCCAGTAGCTTTTGCACACATGGAAAGTCGTTGCCTTGTGAATGATTTGGGTCTGATTATTATGGAAAACGGCGTGGTTCCAGCACCTGTCTTTAGTCCTTGAACTTGGTCTTCTGACGACAATCCATAAACTAATCGCACTTCCGCCGACTATCTCAACCAATGAAATTGCAACCAGCGGTTATTTCTCGGCATCACACTGTGATTGGCCTGCGTCATTTGGCCCGTTTTCATTGTGCCAAAATGCGTTCCGGTGGCATGACCGTGGTAGATTCTAGTGAATCGAAAGCGGACGAATATGATTTCGACTCATCCGATGAAGAGGTATTGGCAACTTCACGCTTGACTGTTTTCTACAGGATATTCGCAACACAATTGGAAATATTCCTGTCCAGTGGTATGATTCCCTGGCCCACGTAGGTTATGACACATCTGGACGACCTATCATGAGACCCAACTTCGCACATGGACCGGGCGATAGCATTGATGAGTTTCTGAGACGCATAGACACCGGTATGGGCGAATCTAACATTGAATGGCGTACCGTGCGTGACCCTGAGACCGGACAGTACGTGGTATTGAGTGACAAGGACTTGGATATTGTCACCAAACTTGCTGCCTTCAAAGCAGTCACCACTGATACAGCTGAGGATCCTTATAAAGTATTTGTATGTTCGTTTAACCTTCCCTGTAGCCCTGGGAGGAATGGTTCACCAAAGACGTTTTGCAAACACCGGTTACGGCTCACCCTCCTCAGAAACGAAGCTTCGTCCCCTCAGCAGTTGATCGACGTCGGGTGAGTTAGTATATGGTCGTCTTTCTCAACAACCTAGCTATCCAGAATTGGCCTCTGTAACCCCCGTGGGTGTTTATCAAAGAGCAAGGGAGTTGGTTAACTTGATGGGGAGTAACTAGTTTGTGGAGTGCATGCAACGTTTGTAGTCTGTCTGCATGACTATACCCATTTCCTAAAAGTCTCATCACATGTACCGCAAAATGTTTCCGTCAGACGTTGTTGCCCTTCATATCGACCGATAGCTTATATTCTCCAAACCCATTCATTCACATTCAAACTGACTGGTGCTCAGGACCCCGACTGCCAGTTCAGTCATTCACGGCGTTACAATCTGATTCAAACCAATTTGCAGATATTTGCCGTGGTAATGTGTCGCATAACCGACTTCAGCCTACTGAATTAGTTTAGTCTGCACGATAGTTGGTTACAAAGGTCCAGATGCTTGTTGCATTGAACCAATGACACGTCGTTTCGTCTGCAGTTTGTGCTAATTTGCTCGGAGTCAGCTCCCAGAAGTATGGGGAAATAGTCTTTCAAGTAACTACCCAACTCTGGGGTTGTTGCGTCTCGAGAGATATTTCTGAAATGTAAATAAAAAGAGGGTGGTGATAATTCCTAAAGTGCAACCGACATGAAAGGGAAAGGCACCAATGACAAGTAGGCTAGACGCAGTGTGACTGCTAGAATTGAGTTACCCCCGGGGACTTCTGTGCTCCCTAATCAGCTCCAGGAGTAACTTCATGTTTTCTCTCGTTACCTCTCGAAGATCTTCAGTAAGTTTGCCTTACCATTTCATGGCAGCTTTTAACCGTTTGTAATTTGCTGTGGTTAGAAATGTTTTCATTTCTCTCCCACTTCTTTGTTTCGCGAGTGTCTTGGGGTTCCGTCTGAGGTTAATTGTTCCGCTGATTGAAATCATTAGATTCTTTGTCTGCGGGGTTGTCCTGTAAATGCCTAGATTGAGAGAGTCGTTTTTATCTCAGCTTGTAATTCTACACTGGATTCCTTTCAGTTTCTGGATATATTGCTTCAAAATAGGGGTTCATGGTCAGACGCATTAGTCCAAACATGTGTATATACGTTTTGTAAAGTGTCACAAATATCTGATTTCCATTGGATTTTACTACCCTTCGATTAATTAGAATAACACACGTTCATTTTCCTTGCTGAGGCATCACGTCACCTTGGCTTGTACTCAGTTATTCGAATGCCTGTATCTTCCAATTGTAATGGTAGGGTCTCAGGTCCATCATGGGAGTATTGTGGGGTTTCTTAGAGTATTTTCTTCTTGCTGTCTTGCTAACTGAAGGCATTGACCTACATTCAGAAATGGGCTGCATTTCGGGGCTCATTCTGTCACTTTGACCAAATTTTGTTTGGTATTATTTCCTACTGCTAGTCTCAAATTTGTAGGCGGGTTCCGCTGCGGTGTCATTTATGAGGACGTAGCAACAAAAATACTTGGGGCACTCCACTAAGCAACTCGGTCAAGCCCGATTTCTGTACTTGGCTCTTTCTGGAAGGACTATTCTCGTTAATAAGTCCTGTATTTACCTCAACCACCATCCAACCCACACTGCTCAGACTCATTCTCCTCCGACTTGCGATCGATCGGGCCAGATATCTTTTTAGGACTGACGAGGTCTTTGGCGGACTTTGCGGTGCACTTGAGAGAACTTACGATCGCGTTGGAAATAGTCCTCTATATTCGTATCTTAGAAGTTTAAACCCAAAGCGGGAAGTATAACGAAGTGGGGACGGTTCAGTATGTACATCGAACTACGGTAGAGTGATGAGTAAACGATCGGTTATACTTGTGAAACTTTTTTTTCTGGCGGAATGCATTGCCAACGGCTGTTTTGAATAATCACGCTTAAAAGAACTGTCACTATCAGTGCTGCTGCTCAGCTTTTTATCTTTCTCTGTTAGGTTGTCAGTTTCAGTCTTGATATGTTTGAGAACAGTATTCTTGATACTAAATCCGACAAGACATGCGATGTCGAAGAGTGTTTTGTTACCTACATGCGGTCAACCTTTTCAACGCCTCAGTATAACTGCTTTGGCTTGTTCTCTCTACCTCTTAATCATACTAACTTGTGCTATGGTTTTCGTATACGGCAATTCTCGAAGAGTGAACGCCTTCGGGATCGATCAGTACCCTCCATCCAGTGAGGGAGCCGCTTCACGAGCTGCACTGTGCTAACTGAAAACTGTCCTTTCAACATACCTACCTCTTTCAGACAGCAAAAACGAAAATCGGTCCATTCGGTGGCATTTTTTATGAGGATAATCATCCAGGGTTAACTGCCCTATATTTTGCCCCCGTTAGTATACCGCTTGGTTTGTTCTGAAGGGCCTTGTTTTGCGAAATACTTTCCAAACAACTTTAGCTTCAACTATCGAATCATTTATGCGTGTTGAGTGAATTTCGTGCCCGGAACCGTTTCGTTTCATATGACAATTTCAGTGTGTTCGATTCGGGCTTCCAAAGTTTTTCATCACCTGCGCATGCCCTGAATGAAGACAGCAACAGTGAGTTTGTATTGCTAAAACAGGTGCGCAAATGGGCTGTTCAGTAAACCTTAGTTCGGTGAGCATTTTATTATGAGAAATTTGTTTATATAGTTTCACCCTTTTTGTTCAAAACCGCTGATTTGTTCGGTAATCGGTACCAGATTGCGGGAGCTTATTGTTCTGACATCACCTTGAATTTCTACTCTGTCCAGCTGTAGGAAGCTTCAGCTTCCCTCATGTACTAACGCATGACTACACCCGCCATCTTTTTGTTACTGTTCCACAGGTCATCATCCGGGTCGCCTTTAGTGACCAAACCTTTTGCAGGATCAATTCAACAAACTCCACCGCAGTTAAAACTGCTTCCAGATAGATAGACTTCAAGTAATACAAAAGTATGGTCGTGCTGGCTTTACAAGTCTTCGCTGGAAACTTACTTTTATAGCGTCTATAAAATTTGATGATCCTGTCACTGCTTAGATGAAGATCACCGTGCTCAAATCCTCTTGCAAGCTGCTTTCCTTCTTTCGAAGCAAAACCCCCGTAACTGGCGACCTATTTTTTGCGAGCCGTCAACAGCTAGACAGGTATCAGGATTAGCATTGCAAGCGTCGTGGTGTAAACACGACCTTTTTGGCCCCAATTCATATTAGTTTCATATTAGCTTGTGATACTCGGAATTAGAGACTTCGAATAGCCTTAGAAATCGTTATTAAATTGAAACCTCCCACGCAAGCAATGAGAAGACATGGTATTGGTAACAGTAAGCAGTTGTTATTCATGAGTTGAGACGCCGAATTTATGGATATATAGCAGTATTAAAGAAATCACAGTCCGTAATTGACTGATCGTATTAACACATGCAGTCATAAAGTGTGCGTTAATTGGTGGAATACGGGACAAACAAATTGGCAAATAACGGAAGGCACAACACAGAGACCGTTTGTCCAATCCTAATGTATCTTTAACGTGATATTTGGATTGGCCGTTTGTCAGACCTTTTATTGTGTCAGGGTTTGGATAAGCGGTGAATCTAGTAGGTTTACACCACCTTTTCTTTTTCGTTTCGTATTAGTTTCATATTAGTTTGTATTTGTGGCATGTGACCGTCACATTCAGCCGCTGTTGTTTTCGGTGGTGTACTTTTGCCACAAGCCCCAATCGTAATAATGTTAAAGCCTAGGATTAATGAGGGCCTTTTTACTGACGTACTGCCAGCAGCCACGGTCATCTACCCATTCAATTGTGTTAACGAACGGTCTAGCCGCTCTACTGGGACTACGATCTACTCTGCACCTGTTGTTTTATTTCTGAGAACGTGCAACTACACATGTTGACAGCATCCGTTTCTGGAGTAGCCTGTTGTAGTGACCGGGGCCAGAGGAGGTCTGCGCAAAAACGTCGCTACAAATGGCCTACCCTATAACGTCCATTTTAAAGTGTAGACCCGAAGGATTAAGACCGGGAAGCGTGTGAGTGGAGGCCTTTGAGGTCCAGTTGACCGATGCTGGCTAGCCAGATGGTAGGATAGTGCGAAGGTGTGGGTATTATCTTGTGTCCCCTTCGCATTGGTAAATTTCAGCGTCGGTTTTTGCCCGTTCATTTCTTGCTATATTCGCCTAAACGCTCTCTGAACGCCATCGGTCCATTCGGATTGCCTGTCTTTTTTGGAGGAGTTCGTACAATGGTGACGTAATGGAGTGAAGAATTTCCACGAATCGACTGTAATGCCCTGTTCGACCCAGAAGCTATCTCAGCGTGCGCTTCGCATTAGGAGCCTCGGCCTCTCTAATTGTCATTATTTTCTCTGACAGGAGCCTGGCTTCACCTTGACCCACCGTACGCCCTAGTAGCAACACCAATGATCTTCCGAGTTGTGAGCTATCGGCACTAACTTGGGGCCGAGAGTTCTCAATTCGTTTTAAATCAGCATCTATTTGGGCAGCATGTTGCGATTAGGTGCTACTGCACATCACAATATCTTCACCATATACCACCACATTATCCAGTCGTTTTACCAACTGAACTGTCGGACGTTGAAATATGTACGATGCTCCGGACTAGTCAGACGACATGCGCTTGAGTTGGTACTGTTTTTCACTCAATGTGAGTTCGACTTTCTCACGATGTGCCGGTTTGATTGTCACCTGCCAGTATCCGGAGCGTAAGCTCAATACCTTGAACGACGTCATCTGTCGTAACTTATCGAAGATATCGGCAATGGACGGTGTTGGCACAACTGTGTTCTGCGTTACCTCATTCAGCTGTCTAAAATATGCACAAAAGAAGTATTTCCCGTTGGATATCTTCACCAAGGGAATAGGCGAGTTGTACGGACTGTTAGCTTCCTCGATAACATCCACATCGGTCGTGTTTTTGTTGGTCTTCTCATTTCCTCTTCAAGATGGACCGGTATCCTGCGAAGTTCATGTGGTCGGAGTGTTTCGGTTGTTGGTATTTCACATGCAATTCAGTTGCAGAAGTTCTGCGGATCATCACCCTTCGTGAATAACTCAACGTATTTTTCGGCCGTGTACTGAAGCAGGGGAGCCGTGCAACTGGGGGTTTACTCGTGCGTACTTGGTTGACGTCATTCTCTTGCTGTCCTGTGGGTGTCAGCTTATTGAGCTCCAGGTCAATCACGACATCTGTCGCGGCGAAGAAATCGGCTCCGATCATTTTCTGCCTGGTTTTCTGGGGACACTGGGAAACGATGCCTCACGCTACGGTTGCAAATACGCACCGCATTCTTTCACGCCATCAATAAGCAGGTTGTGATCTCAGGCTGTCCTGATTATCATAGATATCGGCTGTTTGTTTCACCTCCCTTCACGAACAATCAAAAGACCAAGCACTGTTCTTTCCAGCCGTCAACTTTGTTTTTTTATGTACGGCTCCCTTCTCAATAACTCATTACTGGTTGACCTGCCCAACAAAAAACTAGTAAAACATCTCGTTTCAGACCTTCTAAACCGACGGGTTGGGCAGTCCTTTCAATGTCCTCCTTCACCACATGTTTCTTCTGTGATGCTGTTCTCAGTACAGTTACACTCGCTGCCGGCTGATCCGTTGCCTTCCGCATTTCTTCTAGTGTCTTGTCCGCATGGTCGTTCGTATCCACAGATATAACTCTCAACTCTCGCGTTACCTTCGCAAGCCCATTAAGGCCCACCCTCTGGGTGACTTGAGCAATGTGGACTTGTTCGTGAACCACCATTAGCAGACCTTCAATAAACTGCCCCCATCACCAACTACCGTCGGGATTCCTGATCCGATTCCGGCAGTGCTCTCCTGTAATCCTTGTGGAGTGACAGCGAATGCGGAGGGATCCGCTCCCCAACCAAGCCTGGCAGCCTTGAACTGCCGCATGGCCTCCTGGCGGTTGCCGAGCTGTCAAATACAGCCACCAGCGCCTACTTTGCAGCGGCTTACTTCATCTTCGCGAGACCTCTTTACGCTACATCCAGCACCGCCTTTGCCTTGCCCTTCACTGACGTCTGCAATGCATCCAGGTACCCATGGTCGGTCTTGACTCCAACCATCTTGGTCACGACCTCGAAGTCTTTACGGAACATCCGGCCGTCTCCATCTTCGGACGCTTAGGGCTAGGGTGTCTTCATCCCTGCGTTCGTCATGGTGCCAATTGTTGTGACCGCGAAGGACGCTTGGCCTGAGTGGTTGATTATTGCACAAAATCCCCTACAAATTACGTAAAAACATAGGACCACGAACGCGTGCATTCATCTACACAACTGTTGTGTATCCACACCCGTTGGTCAGCAGTGCATCGTCATTCGCCTTGGTGACACGTCCCCCATAGTGCACATACAGTTTTCAATAATCGCTTCTGGTCCATCCTCTTTCTCTCTTCGAGACCTGCCGTTTTGTGCTCACAAACGAAGTTACATGTTACAAAACACCACCAGTTCATTTCCGTATGTTTAGGTTAGTTCGCTGATAATGGCACTGACTACCAGTTATGCGATTGCCGATTCGAGCCCCGGTTTCATGGAGTGATTCCAGCGGTGCTGCCGTAACCGTAGCATGTTTGCATGTTCTGTCTAGTTTGTTAATATTAGCTTATTCTTATAGAACCGAGCGGTGGGGCAATCTTCCCGTGTTATGCGATTTGTAAAAGCTTGTGGCGCAGTCAATCTATCACCCGTCAAGTTAGTGAAAAAACCCACCTCTTTACCAACTTTGAAGTAACTCGCTCGACCTATATAGTCATCTCGAAGTTTGAACGGTATGCTGTCTTAGTTGACGTGATCACTGTTTACTCATCCGTTAGTCATTTTTTTTAGTAAAACAGCTCTCTGCAATGTGGCTTTGAGGACACCGATCTGGCTAATAGTAACTTATATGATAAGAAAGAGGCTTACCATGTGTCTTACATATGCTCAGATTTGCCGTATGGAATGAACAACACAATAAGATTAACCTGTTTGATATATGCTTTGTGTTCACGGCCCACGAAAGGGTGTTTCATGACAAGGTTAATCTCAACCCTACTACAAGCCATCCGCTTGAGATTGTCGGCTGATTCACCCACTTGAATAACACAAGTCCGCATCAGTTCGAAGCAGTACTGATGATGTGTTGGCAAATATGTGATACCTTCGTTTATTTCATCTATGAGGTCGAAAGGAGGCTCGTTCGTTAAAGGTAGGTACATGTAACACCTATGAGCTTCTCATGCTGCTGCGATACTTGAAGTCGCGGTCATTCCGCAATGATGCTATGAGTGGCACAGATATTCGACCAACATTGCCCGGTTGATAACGTGCATAATCGGTGTGTATTATAAGTGGTCATCATCTCACGACTGTGTTACGAGATCAATTCAAGTGTTTGTAAAGTCCGCTGAATCACTTTGTACTTTTCAGGTGGGTAGAATGGTGCATGCAATCAAAATGGGATGGTTGAAGCCTCGTCTGCCTGCTTGGGCCCTCTCAAACCCAGATGATCCGGATGCTCTCCGTCGTTACGCGGCGTACATGACCTCTGGCAATCTTGGTGCCTTGGATTCGGATGACGAGGAAGATACTTTGGGCATTCCTTCTAATTTTTTCACATCCTACGTTTTCCCCGATGTTTGGGCCGATCAAGATCGAGATGCCGAACATGCTATTGACAACACGAGTTCTTGGAGATCTCACTTGCCGATGCTGCTTCAAGATTACCGCCCACCTCGTCCCCGCCCCTATCAAAAAGCTCCAGAAGAGCCCCTTCCGGGTCACATCGAGTCTTACAATCCACCACCAGAATTCCTACTATCAAAAGATGAGGTTAGCCCAGCGGAACGTTTGTTTTCATGTTGCTTGGTTCGTGCCGATCATTAAAGGTTCCCTAGACAAGTGACGCTTCTGAAAGCATTGTTTTTGTAATTCTAATTGGTCTAGCCCTTATTACATTGACTTCGTCGGTTGACGAACTACAGACATAAAATCATAATCAAGCGATTCCAACCTTCATGCTACAGTATGCTTGGTCGCCTTCTTTTTGATCCGGGAAATTAATTCTTCAAGGGTGTCGGAAATTGGAGCATATTATATCTAAGGATCTGTTTAGAAAAATTACAGGGGAAGAGCTCGCTTTACTTTGTGTTACAACACACCAGAAGTAAGCCTGTAGAAATGTTCGTTTAGAAACTTCAGGCCTACATACACATGGGAAGACATGGATTTTCATTGAAACGGATCCGAAGGGAATACAGATACAAGAACCTCGCCGTGAACGGGTTTGTTTCATACTATGGTGGTGTCATTTTGCCACTCTTCCACCACGCTTCTTAATGGTTACCGTCGCTTCTGTTTACGAACAGTCGCAGTAAACCTCATCGTGCTTGTTAGTTCGTCTGTCATGATGGTTAAGATTACATAAACCATCCGGGTAATCTTATCCTGGTTAATTTGCAGCCTAAAGCTGTGAAGATTGCCAGCCGTATCATTTTATTCATGAGGTACACCTTGCTTCTTGTCTTCATTTTCGCTAAAAACCAGCTGTTTCTTGATGAGTAGTTGAGATTTTGATTAATTTCAAGTTGAACATCGCTCTTATTTGATCATATTCTTCGCATTCAGATAGATCCCCCACCCAGCCTCTTTCGAAGAGAAGCACTAGAATCGAGTTTCGCTCTTGTTGGAGTTCCTCAGTAGTGCATATCACTTGCACAGCCGGGTAGACGACGCAGTGGTCAACACAGCTACTTCGCGAAGACGTGGCCGGGATCGCATTATTGGTTGTTACAGAGGCATGCACTACTGAGGAGATCCAACAAGAGCGAAACTCGACTGTAGAGACCTTTTCGAAAGATTCTAGTTGGAAACTCTGTATGAACGTGAAGGCTGTGATCAACGATGGGTGATGTTCAACTTGAAACTAACAAAATCCCTGACTTCTCATCAGTAATCCGAAATGTCAGCTGGCAAGTTTGCAGAGACCGGAGATTTCGACCTGTTCCAAAAATCCTAATCGCGTGGTTATCGATTGGAGTTAGCGGGTAGTAGCTGTCCTCTATCGAGAAGATCAGGCGACATAATGACTACCCACGAGTGAAAATGGTTGAGCTTCCAGATATGGTAAATCGGTCGCACCTAATGCAAAGTCAATGGCTCAGTGATCAACAAGATTGCCTCATTAAAACATGACCGGGGTTCCAGTTCCTGTAGTGGTAAGGGTATGCACTATTGACGAGCTCTAGCAAGGGAGAAGCTCAGGTCTAGTAATTCTTCCCGAAAGATTCTGGCTGAAATGTCCATCTGAATACGAGGGCTGCGACCAACTGTGTGTAATTGCGACTCGAAACGCCTGTTTCCCACGTTATCGTGACAATTCCCACAAGAATGACGGGGAGAAAATCTAGGTCCTTTGGTCGGCAATTCGAATATGCATTGACGGCTACTCACTCGATCCACTCGGTGTGTTCGACTTGGTGCGTTGTGTGCACTATTACTATGACTTGAGAGACTTGAGTTCGTTTCTGACGGTGCTGTCTGACGGACTTCAACACCGCGTCGGCAACCTAAGTCTAGAAACATTCATCGTTGCATGTTTAAGCCCAGATACGTAGTTTTTGTGTATAGACTTCCATCTATTCTATAACTGGGGATTGACACTTCCCTCCTTTTCACGGCTATACGGCAGTTAAGCAACAACGTCAACCATGGATGTATTTTCTGTCGATAATTTTAATAATGATAATGCCATCGAGTGCCGGAGGAAAATGAGAACGATGACAGTTCAGACTTTTTTTGGACTGACTGTCCGATGAAATGGGCTACGTAAGCCTGGTCACTCAAGTCGGAACAGGGGCGAGAGCACGACCGTTCGTCATTTGAGTCGGCACTCCAACTTTGACGACTGTGGGGATAGAACGGCTTGCGTTTTATGGTCATAGGTGAGTGCATGACTATCGGTACGGTAAAGTGGGGGTCTGCACCGCTATGATAACCGAAGATAGCCGAATGATAGTCACGAACGGCTGCTGGAACTTCGAAACTGCGCTGGTTGGGTCCAGTTTGCTACGCAAATTTCTTCGCTTCTAATGCGACAGTTTACAACCTTTCTTGTCTGTTTAAAAAAAATTCATATATATACATGTAGAATAGTATTGGACATCCACGGAGCAGGTGACTACAAACAAAGTTTATTGGGGGCAAAATACTTTGCGAACGTTCGTGAAGATGCGAATTAGTTTCAACCTGAAAGATATTTCGTTTAGTGTGCGTGATACAACGTTATCCGGGCCACGTTTCGTTTAGGTGCGGCAAATACCTTCACATATCTCGGGCCTTTATCCAGCAATACTTGACATCGTTAAACGTGCATCACTTAACCGTGCCCATCTCCAAATGAAACGTTGGCACACTTCACAGGACTGACTTGCTTTTGTCTGGACAAACACTTACCTTGTTAGTGAATCAAAAGGATCAGATCGTGCACGTAATTGTATACTCATGAGTCTGTTGAGGAGCGTCACCCGCAGATTACAATCATTTGAGAATCTTAAAGGAGATATTCAAGCAGGTCTGCAAGTTCTCCTGTCAGCGATACCAACACACACCCCGCACTGTCAAAAGGTTTACAAATGCTTGAAGGTCACTGAACAAACGTTGGGGCATTAGTTTTGTTGTCCATTAGGCTTTGCTTTATGAAACAGAAACAGCCCCGCTTACAAGTACGCATTGTGATTTTTTTAAATTATGAATAATTGGAATAGGTAAACGAAATTGAATCGAGTGGTGGTAATTGGTGCGTAATAGATCTACCGAAGAACGCATTACACGCGTACATCGTTCACAATGTTCAGTTTGATTGTCACTTAGTAAGAAGGCTGATTTGTGTGAACACATTTCTCGAAAATATTGCTTACTGGTCTTACCGTCCTATAAGTGATGCACTGGTGCTTATCCTCATGTGTTCCAACACAGTGAAACAAGTGGTGCTCGGGTTTATGACTGTTTATTACTTCAGTTGGTATTCACTATCATCTGTCTGAATCAACTGGATTTTGCCAGCAACTGGCTGAAGCACAACGAGTTAATCCGAATCAGCATACTTCTGGGCATCCGGCCATTCTAGCACCTGTGACATGCTCATGACTAAACCACTGACTCACGTAATAAGTGGTCGTGTTCACACCTGACTGGATCGATCACTTATTCACCTGGCAGCTTTTGAACACAATTATTACAGCTACCCCGACCTTCATTCTCAATCGGTATCGTTGTCTTTGGCCGTTTCTGGGCATCGCTCATCTTCTTTCGGTTACGCCAAACCGAACGGGTTCACGGTATGAGTGCTCATACACAGCTTGGATCTCGATTTTCTCCGTTCCGCTGACTACACCAACTTTAGTAACGTGGCCCATCCGGCCATTGTCAAAACTTGTCATGGCTGCAGATTGCTCATCTATTTGATTTTCATTCATCCAGTCATAATCGTGATGTTCTCAACATTTGCAGGTACAGTTAGGTTGATAATTCATTTGACACTTTCTTCTGTGTTGCAGCAAAAGAAAGTTATGAAGGCTTGGCGAGAACGATTGCATGACGGTCATGTATCGCGTGTTCCTCCTCAAATGCCCCAGAAATTTGATTGCCTTCGTCATGTTCCTTTCTCGGAGCGTTATCTGCGCGAGCGTGAAGAACGTGTCAAAGACCTGATCATGGCGGCCAGGGTAGAGAAGCAAAGATTGGCGACTACGCCTGAGGCGATGCTCCCCGAGATTCCGAGTCTGTCGCAACTTCGACCCTACCCCAGCCACGCCGGTATCGTTTATTCGTGAGTTGTTTATGGCATTGTCAGTGGTTTTTTTTACTGAGTTGTTTGAGTTTCGAAACCGCAGGATGGACCTCTCAGTAGTTCAAACCGCTGCTACAATACAGCTTTGTTTTGTGTACCATATCAGAGGCGTGTTTTTGACTGAATGGTTTTTAAAAATTCAATATTGTTAACTTGCCGTCAAAGTATTGTCTTGTTGGTGCCTTTATTCACTACGCATGTTTGCACTGAAAGATCGGTTAGCCATTCTAGCAGAAGCCACAGTTGTTTTCAGTACGCATTGTTTTTTGTGTTAGCGATAAGACCACAACACTGCTTGAATGTTATTTATCAGTCGAGATCGATCAGTCAACCAGTCAGATTATACAGTCCATGATCGTTTGGTCACGTGCTCCATATGCCGGCTGAGGGATTTCGGCACCGTACATTATTTACCGAGGCAGTTGGGCAAAACTGCAGGGCGGTCATGCAACTGTGTTGGTACAAAATAAGAACGCATTGCCCATTCCATTAAGTAAAGCAAGTGAGTTTAGCCTGCTCGATTGGAGCCTTCGTGACTACTCTGATCACCGCTTAGAAACGCCATCAGTGGTGTGCCTACGTTTACAACATGTCTAGTTCTACTTGGTCTTGTTTTATTCACTTGTACTCTTTTTAATGTCTTCTAGATTGTTACACGTCACTGCCGTTGTGAGGGGCTACTCGAGCCACATTGCCGTCTGGTTGGGCTAATGGCTGTTGTGAATATGATTGAAAGTATCAGTGTGACGTGAAGGCTGACGGCTTAGCCTTTTTTTATGTGCATTCGTCCACTTCTGATGAACTATCTTGGGAAACGTCATCACAAGATGGCGGAACGAATTGTAGCGAGAAGGCGTCCAATAAAGCACAATCTTTATTGTCCAAATCGCCAGTCCCATACAATGCGCGCGCTCTCGTTTATGAGACATAATTCCAACCCACAACNATTCGGCCGAGCGTTCGAAAACTCGCACCTCCGTCCTGACAATCCATCACAGAATTATAGTTAAAAGTGGTTTCACAAGCCAAGACTGACAATTGCAGATGATCGTGGCTTATAGAGAAGACGCTTGCGTACATGTATCATCACGAGTAGGTTGCGTCGCACTTCTTGTGGTTCCATCCACAGTCTAATCCAATAAAACGTCATGAGATAGGACCATGGAGCGTGCGAACAGTGGGTTTTCGGCTATCGGCCTCAAGTTGGGCGGATCACGGGTATGCGTGGCTATTCTCGTCCCAGTACACGTCTATACACAGACAAAAATCTCCCGTGTTAGGGTTAGCCTGTCGCAGCGACCAAAACCAAATGACATCCTTTAATATGTTTTATAGGTGGCCTGTACTATATCTCTCACAGTTTCACGCATGCACTGTGTACCTGACGTCGACCTGAATGAGCGTGAACAGAGGGTGAAGGCGGAGTTTTGTGTCGTACATCACGAACGTTTGTTGTGTACTCTGAGTGTGTAACTATTCGGCCACGTCGATTGAAGAAGGAAAGCCGAAAAATGTTGACCATTTCCCAGTACCGTTATGCGCTCTGCTGTTTAAGCCATCACTTGGAGTTAACACGGCAGCGACTTTGCCAGCTCTGAAGGTGATCGCGCGACCTGAGCATTACCTGCACATATTTAGATGGTTGTGTGGTAACAAAATTCCCACGGATACGTAAACTGTTCCCTCTCTGGCTCATTGGTATGGTGGTAATTGCATACCGATACTTTTCAACAAGCGTCGTGATTTTCACACGGTGTTAACAACACATTCCAGCGGCTGATTTTTGTGTTTTTTATGAACGATTGTCAGAAGTGGGACCACTTTACATGACTGTATCAAACAAGGTCTTGTTCTGCTGGTTAGAATTTTTGAAGATTTTATAAATTAGAAGAGACCCAATTGCGACAAACCTAGACTTCGGCTGGATTCGAACCAGCGACAGAGTAGTACGATTTCAATGCTCATCGGTGGTGGTGGTAGGTTCCAGCGTGATCTGGTGGAGGAAAACTGCTCGGGCAGTCCATCTTCCAGATCACTTGGCGGATTCTGTATGACAGTTGGTTGGGTGGGTAGCTAGGTTCAAATGTAAAATTTCCGAGCTTCTAATATAGCTTCGTAGCTTGGCCGGTAAAGGATTTGCTGCGTCCGGGCATACTGTTTCTGTCGCTGGTTCGAATTTAGCCGAAGTCCAGATTCTTCGCAGTTGGATGTCTCCTAGACGTTTTGCTTACGACTCGGATTTAACGAAACTTCTTCCTCAGTAACTTCAAGATCTCCTCCTATGGATGATTATTATTCTTAATGCGGCTTTTGTTCTTCTGTCTGTCAGTCGACACTCAGTTTCCGGTCATTTCACGCTCATTAACTCGTTGTTGCAATTTGTCGACTACTAGTCTGTACGCTCACTACATATATTGGCCAGACTACTTCCTTTCATGGAGACCGCTTAATGACAGTTATTTATCGCTCATGCTAGTTTACTCACCGTACCCAGCGTTTATTACTTTAGATATTTCTGTCCAAAACTTGATTCATTGTACCACACACATTCCTTATACAGTATTTCATTAGATAACTGGTAACAATCCGGTGCACAGACTAATGGTCCTTGATATTGTTGACTTGTTCTGTTGGACATTTTCGTGCATTGTTCACCTATTAGTGGACCACTCTTTTTCGGTCATGCTAATTAACACCATTCACATTTCGTCCTGACACAGTGGTCATCAGGGTGTTGTAACCGGTCTCTCAATTTCACCATGCGGTCAATGGTTGGCTAGTATATCGCCAGCAGACGGTTGCCTACGAATTTGGGAGACCAGCACCAACTATTGTTTTCGATGCTACACTCTGGCTAGTCCAGTTCGGTTTGATCCACCCGTATCAAAGATGCGCAAGCAAAATCGCAAACGTCCAACGACGTCAGATCGTGATAAGACGCAATCAGACAATTTGAATGAGGAGCTGGAACCAGAACTAGCGGATATAGACGAAGAATGGTGGTGTGAACGTCCAACAGCCACGGTTATGTGGAACCCGAAACCGGAACTGCATCTGCTGGCAGCGGCTATGTAGGCTGAGTTCTGTTGTCTAGTTTTCTTCCCCGTATCACTGTTTTATCAACCGGTTGTAAATGACTGTTCTGTGACAGTTTCGAAACGTTTGTTTTGTTGTGGATTAATGTGCATGCAGCTGAAATTTTGTTTAGGGATCAGAATTCCAGCTTATAAGTGCCATTGATTACAGTAGCCTCCCAGCTGCAACTGTAGTGAGTCATTTCCAATGTTGTTCCTAATTTGCCCCAGATTCAATGTTTAGCTAACCGCTGGTTAAGTGTATTGCCTCATCTTTTCGTCAGCTTTCGATAACCGTGTGTGTTGACGTTATTAATCTAAGCACTAACGTAAGTTAAAACACATGTATGGAAACCAGTAATTTCGTAATTGAATTGCAACTTGATTTTCAGCTCGTTTTTGCAGATGGTCAGTCTATTTCGCATTGCCTGTTTTTTGCACGGGCTACCGTCACAATGACTGAAAATGGTGTTTCGTAATGTTTCCTGATACCCACCGTCAAACTGTCTGTCAACGACCGATTTCGCCCTTGTTTGGACTAATCAGATAGAGGTAGTTTGAATCGGGGGTCGAATTAACAAACCCTTGTGTTACAAGCCAAAACTCTCATCCGCTCGGTCTCTAGTTCCATAAGCGTCGCTTGTTCTATGCTAATGATGGACATATGCACCTCCCGATTCTATTGCTAATGAGCCTCGATTGTGCAATGGGTACGAGTGAACACAAGCTAGATCTGTTAGATTTACGCAGTTATTTGTACTGTTTTCCCATTGTCTCACTAGACGTAGTCACATCAAAGGCTATCGAGATAGTCCTACACGATTGCGTAAATGTAAGCAACACAGTCTGTTCAGGTAGAACTGTTGGACTGTGAGAAAAGTATTGGCGGTTACATCTTTTGTGAGAGTTACGAACAGTGTCAGGCTACAGGTGCTTCACGATATGTTATATACAGCAGGGTTAAAACGTTCAACCCATTAACACAAAGAGCCTACGGTATGCCGAAATTACTGCCCGGTCCGTATTGTTCATTCTTAATGTTCTGTGGCTAGTACACGGTTGCTTAAAGTGTGGAACATTGTGGACTCGGTGTTGACATGTTTCTCCCACTTTAGAGGTCAGTCCATTTTCCTCATCAATCCGGCTTTGGGGGATCGCGTCAAAGTGAACCAAACTGATTCGGGACTTCAACAGTGGTGGTCCGAGCGAGAGTCGAGCAACGCTGAGGACATGACAGGTGTGACGGAAGACGTCGAGGTAGGTGGGAATTCTTTTCCGTTAGGATACCACTTTGGGTGTGTATGTGCATGTGCTCGTGCTCTATCCGATATCCATCCACGGGATACGTCTGCTTAAGCCACTCGATAGCTAAGTAACCGCTTGCTTCTGGTTAGTTAGGTTTACAGTTCATCCATTATTTCGATTACTTGTGTATTTTGAGTGAGAATTCAGCTGGGATCGTTGTTTGGCGGTTGTTCTGTCAATGGTTAACATTAGCGGTGTATAGTTGTCGAAGCACAAAGTGTGTCAGACTCGAATTACCTGTGGCTGTGTTTTATATGCATTTTTTTCGTTGGGTACCACACACGCATGTACATTTTCAGGTTGAAAACAAAACCGTGGATAGTGCTGCTGACACTTTTGTCTATCTCGGTAACGACAGACGGAATGGTAGATGTAGAAAAGAAAAATTACCATCTTCCTTGCGAATGCAAACACTGATTGCCATATTGTCATGCCCAAGATTATTTTCAACCGGTGGCGTGGGTGATGAAGCGCATTTCGACCCGGGAGGTGGCGTCTCCCAGCGTTGCTCTTGGAAACGATGGACGCTTTTGTAGCCCATAACCACTTCACCGTACAAGCTCCAGTGATCACATGAGACAATGTACGACGTCAATACTACCGCGTATGGCCAGTGCGTATCCACTGTTTGTTACTCTCGAATTATACGTTGAGATTTTCTTTAGCGTTCCTGTCTTGAGTCAGTAACTAAAAGTACGACTTATTTAGCAATTGGAAGCTAATTCAACTTGAGGTTGTGGTCTATGGGGTACCGACGTGTCAGTACTGCTGTGTACAGCAAGTATCTTTCAAGTCAAAGGAGACTTCAGTAGCACTGCTTTTTGACCGTTAAAATTAATAGGTCCCTAACAAAGCCGGCAGGTTCAGGGACGAACCATCACGCAAGCCGCCCAGGTCACGAGTGCTTACGTGGGCTATGGTTGACTACTAACGGACTAGTTCAAAGAAAGTGGATATGGGCGTGATGGCTGAAACTTAACATAATCAGTAGTGCCACGTAAGCCTCATCAGTACAACTGCTTTTAGCCTGTGTGCTCTCCTTTCGGGTTGTCTGATACGGTGTTGGATCCAGAGTAACGAAATCAGTAGCCAACATGCTGGTCACCAGTAAGCAAGCACAACCGTCATCTCTAGATTGTTGAAGTGGTCCACATGGCAACACGCACTTTTGAATGCGTCTTATTTATCTGTTCTAGCATTCTGTTTTTACCATTGCCTTGCTTTCACTTACTTAAGGTATTTGTTTATATTAATTTTCAACAACACTATCACGTAGCTGCCAGTGTTTTGACGCGACTCTTTTAGTAACTATCATCAAGGTGTATAATCCTAGGGTAACGTTTTCTACCGTTAGTGAACGAATGCTTGCTGCACTGTAAATTTGGTTCTGTGCCATCAGGATGCACCCGAGGGCCCCAATAAAAGGCGGCATGTAGATGAAGAGCATTCCGACCGTGTATCTGGAAAAGCAGCGCATTGGAGTTTAAGAAGATTTGAGACTGACGACCGAGGACAATCTACTCGATCACGAACGTTTGAACGTGGTCGTGTTGTGATAACCATAGACCAGGTAAATCTTGTTTCCATTGGAATCCCAGGTCGCTTTAGGTGATAAGTTTAATATTGTTCGCTTTCTAGAAATCAGTTTTATTTCGAGCTGGACGATTGTTCAGATGATTCTGCCTCACGGTTTCCCCCTTTGATTATATTACAGTACTTTCCAGTGTTTTCTTGTCCCTGTTCTGTCGTTTTATTTTCTGTTTGACTTGGTCCAGCGTGATCTTGCGAAACCAGTAAGATTCAAAAATTCAGTTGATGCATTGCACTAAAATAATGGTTAACTGCGAGCAATGGTAGCGGTAGGTATGATGTTTTTCACAAGTAGTTTCCTTCTGTGCGTTTTTTGCATCATAATGCGGCTACTTCTCCCACGGATCCGTTCCACTTTGCTACGTCAGCGTACTTGGGAGTCAAGTATTAGCTGTAACATCTCAGCGGCTTATCACACGCACAGTTTTCTGTCGAACCCATCGGGCCATGTGGCTTTTTCATCGTCGTTTTGTTTATGCAGCCTGTTTGCAGTCTGGATTGGCATCCCAAGGGCGACTATCTGCTTACTCTGTCTCGGCCCATTTTGTCAGATGAGCTTCATTCTCGCTCTGTTAAGCGGCTACTACTGCATCGTCTGTCAAAAATGTCCAGCCAGTCCCCGTTCTCCTCGACCAGCAAAGTTTCCGAATGGCGCCAGGCAGCATTTCATCCGACCGGCAAACCCCATCTATTCGTGGCGAGTTCACGTACCGTGCGCATCTACGACTTAGTTGAACAACGTGAAATTCGATGTCTGCGTCTGGATAGCTCCAACGACTATCTCAGTTCTATGTCACTTCATGTTTCAGGTGGGATTCTGTTTGTATACTCGTTTTGTACCCATTTGACTAAGATGACTGTTGATCGTACCTTCATGACATTGCTTGCGACTCCAGAAACCCACGTTGCATATCTGGGAATCCGCTTTGTTTTTAAGTTGGGGTCCATCGCAAACTGTATATTTTGCATTATTCTGTCCAGGTTACTTCTGTATTCGTTTCTACTAGTTCCGTAGTACTGATGGTGACTACTAGTCCAATGATCGCGAGATGAATCTTCAATGTGCTCATGTCAACGTTGAACATTTTGATGACATTAAGACCCCATATGCGGGCGGAATAGGCTTACGTTGCTTAGGAGTGTCTGAGATCGATGTCGTGTGTTCCTGCAACTCGCTTATGAGTTATCACTGTCATCATTCTTCCGTCTTGATCGGCTGATCGCGATAATCCACTCTGAATGCCATTGAAATTAAAATGGAATGATAATTGACCCACTTTTCAAAACTACACCTGTCCATTCAAGATGATCTGAATTTCGAGTGTTAATGATATGGACTATCTTGGTCAGTACAAAGAACCGTGCTATACACTCAAAATCGGTGTCTTGAAGG
>QNGE01007854.1:2046-14242 GCA_008508345.1 Paragonimus westermani
TTGGATTACTGATGAGTAGTCGGGGATTTGGTTTATTTTCAAGTTGACCATCACTCACATTTGATCGCAGCGTTCGCATTCAGATAGACTATCCAGCCAGCCTCTTTCGAAAAGAAGCACTAGACTTGAGTTTCGCTCTCATCAGTAGTGCTCATCAGTAGTGCACATCCTTGCCACGGCCGGGATTTGAACTCCGGACAATCCAATCATGAGGCAACCGTGTTAACCACTGCGCCATTGACCTCACATTAGGCACGACCGAATAATCAAATCTGAACGCTCAACCACTCTCGCTTGTGACTACTCATCAGTAATCCAAAATGTCATTAGTGTCAACAATGAAAATAACTAGTAAAGTAGTTGGAATACGTGGTAAACCAATAGTGTCTCTGCAGAGGTCCCCGCTAGAAGGCTCCAAGCTTGAAAGCCTCCGACTAAAGCCAAGGAAAATAGAGCAAGTACCGCTGAAGTTACCGTGGGTTGTGTGTGGGGGGAATTCGTTCAGGAACATCTACGTATGCTAAGTTGAAGAAGGCTGGTAACGGTAAAAAGCTGTTGGTCTGCTTGCAATATCCGGAAGTTTCCATGCGTCCCTAGGGTGGTGATGTCGGAGCAGGCTACCCAACCCACCATAACACAAGGATAAAAAGATGGGAGTTAGGCTTTCTCCGCTGCCGCAAAGACAGACAGGAGTGTGTTCTCCACCCCCCACCATGCTCTGCGCGTGAACTGTAATTTAGAAAGAAAATAAGTATCTGGCAAGCAAAAATTATGTACAGGCTCACCATGCAATCATCTTATGTTTTTTGAACTTCATGTGTTGCTTCACAAAATATCTTCTGCGTTTTGCGTTTTCTGGTTTCTGAAATGAGAAGGTTACTGGGAGAAAAATTCACGTGTAATAAACAACATCTACATAACGTCGTAGGAAATGAACGTGACGCCATGATAGCCTATGACGCGAAACAGGTGGTGCAGAGGCGTCCGGCGGAGGGGATGGTGTATGGGCAGGGGCTCTCACTGATAGCTGCGAGTATGGTTGGACAGTTTCGTCGTTTGCATAGGTGACTTTCAGACAATCGACAGAAACAGTGCTATGATGACCATGACGGTCGATCGTAAAGTCATTTGGCGTTTGTCGAATCACTTTAAAGGGGCCCGAATAAGGAGGTCGGAGAGGCATGCGTACATCGTCACAGCGGACGAGCACGTGTGAACAGTTGGCCAAGTCCTTGTGTATTTGCACTGACCCACTTTGCTCACGTGAATATGTAGGTTCAGTTTGCCGCGTATATCTAGATAATGTGGAAGCAGAGGTTGAAGGAAGTAAAGATGTTAGTGGAGGTGGTGAGACAAATTCACCAGGCAGACGCAAGGCGCAGCCCTAGATCAATTCGGCAAGGGTGCGCTGGAGATCGGCCTTCAATGTGTTCCGAATCCCAAGAAGAACGAAGGGAACACTTTCATCCCATGTTATTCCCGGACGTCTAGTGGTTGTTTGAGCAACGCTTAGTCTTCTTGAAACGTCTATCGATATGCTGGATTAACGGTAGTCGCGCCTGTTAGTAACGAGCGTCTAAAAATTCTCAGCCCGTTGAGCAACCGATTCGGATCCAAAAAGAAAGACTGTTGTATTGGCGGGTCTCTTGTTAATAAGGTGCTAACGTTTAAAAACAATATGATAAACAAAATAGTGAGAGACGACAACAAACCTCGATATTGAATCCACCCATTATACAAGTTCCGTGGTTAACGGTTCGCGTAAATATGACCAAGTGCAACAGTCACGTAATGGCGAAGCGGTCAGGCGAAAATGAAGCCAGGGTACATATGAACAAAGGTCCGGAAAGGGAAATTAAGAAAGAAAACTACGCGGAAACAAGTGTTACAAGCAAGCGGTATCAACATTTATTAATACATTAGGATGAGCACTCACAGGAGAAATGGTTTGTCACCCGCGTAACTTGAGCGGTAGTGTCAGATTGTTAGGAAGGCTAGTAATCCGTCTAAAGAATTCCACCGTAAGGGGACAAATCAATGAGAAGGAAATAAATGGGGCGGGGAACGTGGCCACCAACGTTCTGTTAACACGTAACAGTCATCAAACACACACAAACAGCTACTTCAACACTCCATGCCGGATTAGCGGCGGCACAAAGCGAAGCCTCGAGTTGCCTATGGAACCTTTTCACTAAACCATCCGATGACAGATGTTATGCCATGGTACGAATTCGCCGGCATCCAAATGAGTTAGTCTTAACTTCGAATGTTAAGCATTTGGAATGCGAACCGCGGTCCGTCGTAATGGTTATAGGGCATCCCTAATTGGCCACCGGACGTTCGACACTGGCGTTCAAGGCAGCCTCGGAGGAGCAATTCCTCAATGGGATTGCATCCGGCCATCTTGAAAATCTGTCAACATATGTTAAGGTGTAAACGTGCCCACGTGAATGTGGCAAGGGCCCAGCTGAATCTAAGTGGACATGGGAAAACCTGGCATCTGGAAGACCAAATGAGAAAACCGGGCTTTTTGTGTGCTTATGCACCTTGGAACGTTGGCACTGTAAACAAGCGGGTGCCCAACTATGAACGTCCGAGCTAACTTCAAGCCAAACGAATGGATTCGTTGCTAGCTTGACTTTGGCTCGAATACCAGAGTGCGATATATTGTGAGGCTGGCTAAAGACAGCATGCCGGTACCCTAGTGGTACTACCGGTTTCAGAGTACCCGTAGTCAAATCGCAAAGAATGGTTCCATCTGCATTAGGCAGCGGACCAGCGCGCAGCTTTGAAGAGTGGCGTCACAAGGAAGCTTGGAAATCAGGCTCTCACGCCTGGGCTGCAGCTAGGTCACTAAGGTCAACAGAAGCAGGTGTGACTTGTGTGGCGTAGGCGCGTGAAAGAGCGTTGGGACAAGGTTGAGGGCACCTGAAACATGCCGTATGTCGCAGGTAAACTGCGATACATAGTCCAGGTCTCTGATCTCCCTAGGGGAGCACTTGTTTGATGATGAAGCAAGGGCGTATACTAAAGATTTGTGGTTCGTAAACACAATGAAGGGACTACCTTCTGATGAATGACGGAAGTGGTGGATACCTAGGTGAATAGCAAGTAATTCTCTCCCAAACGTGCCATACCGAGATTCGGCAGGTAACAAGCTTTTGGAGCAGAAACCCAGGGGATGTCATCGATCGTTGTCAAGTTGTAGTACGGCACCAACAGCTACACCTGCGCCATCACTGAAGACGGAAAGTGGAGCTTGAAGGTCTGGGTGCGTTAGAGGGGCAACATTGGATATAGCTTTTTCAAGCTCGACGGAATCCGTGCGCGCTGCGTCCGTAAAATCGAACTTCCGCGTGCCATCTCGGAGTAAGTCCGTGGGAGGTTGCAGAAGTTGCGCACAATGGGAGATGAACCGGCGATAGTAATTTACTGGGCCGGCGAAACGTCGATGTTGGTTGAAAGTAGTTGGATTAGAAACTTGGATGCCAGGAGATGAAATAATGTGGCCTAAAAATTCCATGCTACCTTTTCCAAGTTCGTACTTAGCTGGATTGAAGGTTACCCCTTGCCGAGCTAACCTGGCAAACAAAAAAGTAGATGTCGCACATGTTCTTCGGAAACACTGATCACTAATATGTCGTCTAAGTAGGGATAGACTAAATCCAGGCCTGTGCATACTTCGTGGATGAAACGCTGGAAATTTTGTGCAGCGTTTGTGAGGCCAAGTGACATTCGTAGGAAGTTGAACAGGCCAAAAGGCGTGATGACGGCCGTTTTGGGGATATCCGTTTCTTGTACAAGGATCTGGTTATAAACGCGGACCAGATCAATCTTACCAAACAGAGCTCCGTGAGGAAGATAAGCTGTCTGATCCTAGATGTGAGGGATAGGATACCTATCGGGGATTGTGATCTTGTAGGGGCCACGGTAATCGTCATAAGCGCGACAGACACCTGGCTTTTTTGGAACTATATGGAGTGAGGAGGCCCATGGACTTAAAGAAGGACGATTATTCCTAGTTCGAGCATGTGTTCACACTATGCCCCAGCTATTTTAATTTTGTCTAGGGCTAAACGTCTAGGCCTACACGATACTGGTGAACCTTTGGTCTCAATGTGGTGCGTGCAAGTAGAGGCAATCGGGAGTGGCTCGTTCGTGGCTCGAACGGGCTGTGGAAAATCTGAGAATAGAGACGCGTAAGGTTTAGGAGTCTCGGACTGAAGGACAAAAGGACTGATGGCCTCTATGTATGCTTGAGTGCCGTTGACGCTAAGCTTCGTCCGGGAATCGATCAGTTTTGGTCTTCAGGTATCGACCATGAGGTAGAAATGCCGAAGAAAATCGATTCCTAAAACAGCGAAGGGTACGGCTGCAATTACGAAAACCCAGAGGAATATTCGCCGGAGACCGATGTCAGGCGTGATTGAGCGTTGACCGTAGGTGGGAATTGGCGTACCGCTAGCGGCACGAAGCGTAGGCAAGGAATTGGTGGTCGCCTGACCAGATCGTGGAGAAACCGCATTAATTTCCGTCTCAGTATCGACCAGGAACTTGAATCCGTATTATAAAAGATGCGACTGCTAGGAAGGGTGCCGGCCGGCTTAAGCGTTGCCCTGATTGAAGAATTTGCATGGGGGGACGCAACGCTTCGCTGGATTGTCGAACTAACTATGATATCAGCACAAATCGCCCAACGTCTGAGGACATTTGCGCGGAGATTTACTCCGTCGTCAACGGGAAGAGAAACTTGTTCTAAGGCAGGCAAAATCCAAAAGAAGGGCTACGATCTCTTCCCAAACAGTGCGCCAATAGTCTGGCGGTGGTGGGCAAGATGATTCCTGCGATGCTGAAAGGCCATAACTACCAGGAGTCTCTGCTGTGCGGCTCGTCACTGCTGTGAGTGAGACAGAGGGACCGGTACAAAAACGGTCTTTTTTTCGTCTGCGAGTTGTGCGGCATCTAACAAGGAAGAAGACTTAGCAGTTATGAGGATAACTTGTGTGTTCACCGGGGGACGCTACATCCATAACTCCTTGGGGAGTGCCTCATCCATAGCTGAAGGACTTGGCAACTGCTCCATTTCAAGCAATAGATCCCACGGTCGCTCACCACCTAACTGAAGATATAAAAATAATCGCTGTAGCCTTGATCTAACAGACGGTATGATCAGTTTGATAACAGCTTCCTTCAGGGCTTCGTATATATGTTCAGTGGGTAAGTTCAAGAGGAGTTCACGCACTTGCATTGTTACCTCTTTGGGAAGCCGGACCAAAAGGTGACTGAAGTATGCGTGATCTGCGGTGATACGCTGGTTGCAGAACTCCGTCTCCAAATACACAAACCACTAAGCGGGTTACATGTCTAAGAACTGAGGAACAGTAATTGTGATTGCTCAAACTGTCGGTTTTTGTTCGGTGTCCATTGCAAAATGGAGCGAATATGAAGAAAAAATACACTTAATATAGAAATCAGCGTAGAGTCCACGCGGAGATATGTGAACAAATGAAACAAATGGCAAATAAATTCCCAAGAATAACAAACGGTTCACCGGGTTCGACGAATTTCGAATTTACTAATTTGCTGTGGTGAACCGAAAAAAGTTGCTGGACGAAAGTGGATTAACAATCGGGTTCACCAAATTGTAGACGATTTGAACGTTTCTGTCCAGAATCGTGTCTATTCTCCTCAATAATTAAACCAAAAAAACCGATCAGTGGACGACGGCGTTTATTTCAGGGAGACCGGGAATGTGAGCTGTAAGCATGGGCCAACGGTGGGAAAGCGCGACATACCAGTAGCACGCGACCGGAAATTGCAACTATAATTTCGACCTGGAAAGATCGAACAAGCGAGAGAATACAGAGATGCAATCAAAAAATGTCGTCAGTAAAAACAGTCAAAATAACTAGTAAAGTAGTCGGAATACGTGGCAAATCGAGAGTGTTTTTACAATCTTCTTGGATCCTTTTTGTGAGCCAACCACTCTTAATAATGTAACATGCTAGAACTCCTGTTACTTGTAGTGCTAGTTCCTGAATTCGTACGCCCAGAGTTTCCCCAACCTTATGTTACCGTAAATCGGAAGTCGCAGGGAGAAAACGAGGAATCTGCAAACAAACTTTATTTATCGATTTAATCACCGTTCACAACAGACTTCGACGTAACAATTAAGGGGTGCTAGGGAGCTGGACGTGAGAACACCTTGAGCACAACCGCACAGCGGCCGCCAGAGAGGAATATTGTCGTCGGAAAATTCCAGCCGACCTTCAGCATTCAAACAAGCGTTAGACTGATTAAGCGGCGTTGTAACGGTAATAGCTCAACATTGTTATCCTAGTCAATGTTACCTACAGCAGTAGAGATGGTGCGGATTCATTATACAGCTACGAGGAGAACGGCGATACCTATGCCGGCTCACTAACTTTGACGCTAGTGGTTTGTAGTATATTAACATTCACAAGGTGGTGTGAACCGGTGCGGTGGTGCTGGCACGGCAAGTCTCACGTCGCGCGGAGTTTAGAATTTTGGTCGAAGGTGATCTCACTACAAACTATCCTGTTACATTCATCCACTTTCCGTCGCCGATAACCAAGTAAATTACGCGTGGACTTACGTAGGTTAGTCAGACACTCTTTTTAACAAATGCAAACCCACAAGTGCATCTTCAGAAGGTTTCTCCACTGTGTGATATAACTAGCGTCGGAAAAATGCTGAAATAGATAGGCTATGGCGAGGCATGACCTAAAATTCCAAAATCCGCGGAGCAATTGGGCGGGCTCCAACCCAGGACCTCATCGACTGCTTGAAGTCGTCCAAAAGTTGGAAATTTCGCTTACTGTTACGCCGAGGCGAGGTTTCGCACAACGGACATTTATTGGATTAAGAAAAAGAACGCAATCCTACAGATTGAGGGGAAAAAACTGAAGTGGTCATATTTACTATAACGGATAAGGTGTATGCGAGACCTTTTTGACAGACTCCATGCGATATATTCTTTCTGTGGTTATCAAAATGTATAACCCCGTCAGCTAGTTGTTATGGTATTTTGCGGTTTACTCGGGGTTCATTCAGGCAACCGAAATAGTAAGTAGCCGAGTTGGGAGGCCCTATGGACGGTGTGTTCCAACTATGACTCATTTAGATTCATTCTGCTGGATTTATTAATAAGCATCTGGGTGATGCGTGCGCATGAATATGCACGCATCAATAAAATAATTTTGAGTTGCGAACGGCTTAGTGGGCATGATATACCGAACCGTTTCAAGCAGGCTGTTTCCGAGTGGTGTTTGATAGCGGAAACGGGTATCTACGCTGTACGCAGGTGACGGCTGAATGTTCCCCGGACCACACTCTAAAAGGTCATCAGAGGATGCACAGGGTTTGAAGGTAGACATTGTGTTTGATATCGTGAGATGGCTGTCCAAACCCTTTTTAAAATGCTGAATGCTCTCAGTGGCTCTGAATTCATTCGGGATTTCATTCCAGATATAGGAATAATTCGCAATAAAGAGGTTCGCGCGTATCTTTTTCTGAGATGGGAGAATTGGCAAAGTGGAGCCATTATTTCATAGATCATATGAGGAGTTTTGTTGTAACTGGAGGGTGAACGCCGTAGTGATGGCGTCCTAATGTACGAATTTATAAAGTAGTATCAGGTTCAGCTTTAGTTTTCGCAATCAAAGTGAATCAACACCAAGTTTTCGGCAGCGTGCTCATGGGTGAAAGAAGAATATTCGATCAAGCTCATAATAAGTGATCGACTGGAGGTCTGTCAACACATGCCTATCAAATTTCTGTTGATGGCATTAGATGAATATGCAATGCTCAAGTTGTGTCGAGCACACATTTTGTAAAGCGTTAGTTTCGCATCCGGTAGACTGAACGCCTTTTTGATACAGCCTACTGTTCTTTCAGTTTTTGCTATCTGAAAACATACTTGTTCAGATAAATTGAAGGAGTTTGAATACCCTATTCCCAGATCCCTGACTGAAGTGGCGGTATCAGTATTATAACAGTCTAGTGGGGAATCACTAGGAAATTTCCAGCCAAACGTAACTGTTCGATTTGTTCGCTGAGAACGCCTTCAGCCATGTTTTGCACCACAGCTGCGATGTCACTAGGTCTCATCGTATATTTTTCAACAGAAAGCGATATTACTAAGCTTGTAGAGTGTGTAAACGATTTCGATATCGTCAGCAAGCGGAAAAAGCTTGCCATGTTTAATAACGTCGCATACGTCATTTATGTTTTTGGAAGTGATCCAACAGAATGAATCCGACTTAGTGTTCACTACGGACAACCGATCGACAATGAGAAACCAAGACTCAGCGCGTTGACTCCGTGTATTATTATCGACCTTAGAGAATTGAGTGTACAGAGAGACACGTCAAGCTAGCAAGGCACGGAGCGAGTTGTGTAGTTAGCCCAGGGACGGATGTTACAAAATGGATAGCTTTACTAAAACAAAATTGGTGGAAAGCCAAAATAATCGAAAAGGTACAGATGAATGTGACTATAAAGATATTATTTATTATAGCCGCTACATAGCTCTTCCCCAGAAGGCTGGTAAGTATTACATAGGCCTTCGTTATTGCGGAGAGGGAAGATAAATCACATATAATGTCTCCTTGACTGATCACAGTTACGGAGTGATACACATAAAATATGATTGCACGTGATATGGAATGTGAAATTTCGGGGATGAGGCCGGTCGAAAATGGTTGCTGCACTGGTATGGTTAATTTATTTATGCTATTTAGTCTTCGGTGCGTTGTTTGTCTATCCCAGCGAGCTGCTCAACCCTAAAATCACTTGAAAGAAAACGGGATAGGTTTGTCTAGTGTTATACGATGGGTAAATGGTAGTTATTTCTCCACGGATCACCTGTAAGAAAGTGAAACACGGTAAAGTACCCGTAGAGCAGGCGTATCCGGTGGATAAAATAATTTCATAACAGACGTTTCATGGACACAGCAAATTCGAGTGTATCTGCCTTTGGTTTTCTCTTAATGTTTGTCATTCTGTCTACAGATGATGGACTCAAAAAAGACAAAGATTAGCAGGCGAATAGACCTGATCCCAAACGATGCCATTTTGTTTGTGGACCTGGCAATGCATCCGAAAACTGCAAAAGCGTAACAGTCAGAACAGTTTATCGAATTTTTCAGTGCTAAAATATCAGAAATTTTGCAAATGAGCAGATAGAAAGTTAACCTTCAAGTGAGAAGTTTTTCTGTTTGTCTTCGTTTTATTTTGTATCAAAAATAATATCCCTAAGTCCATACATACCGTAGCTCAGAAGAGCAGATGGACCACAACCATGAGTACGAATGTTGGCATGTTTATGTTGGAAATACCTCATTCCCAAAAATAAGAAATGTTGACGTGCTCTGCAAAACGTACGGGCTTGCGCAGTTCCTTACCAGGACTGTTATGCCTAGAGGTAGCAGGAGCGGTGGTCGGATTTGTGTAGGTGTTGACAACTGCAGGAGGCTCCGGGGGCGGAATGTTTTCTGTTGCCACTGGGGGTATCGGGCGAGGAACGCTACTTGTCGACGCAGGGGTGGCTGATGGTTGTTCCGTAAATGCTGTTTTCAGCCTGTCGACGGAAATTACTTCGCGTTTGTTGCTTCGGCTAACGGTGAAGGCTTTTGTGTCTCTTGTGAGGACACGATAGGAGCCGGTGTATGGGGGTTGCAGTGGTCGCCGTAATTCGTCCGTATGTAGAAAGATGCGTGCAAGAGGACAGCTTACCGTGCACGTGCACGGCTGAAGAGTGCTCTTTATGCTGCACCGAACGCAGCTTTCGCATGTGGTGCGCCAAACGAGCTATGTGGCTGCCATAATCGTGCGGTGCTGAAGGCGCAGTTAAGAAGAGTTCACCTAGCGATCTAAGTGTGCAGCCAAAAACTAGCTCGGCTGCAGTAGTGTGTAGGTCCTCTTTCACCGTGCTTCGCAATCCTGGAAGAATCAACGACAGTGCCTCCCTCCACGAGGGATTGGCATGTGCGCTAAGGGTCGCTCTTAGCTGGCGGTGGAAACGCTCGACCATTTCATTTGCTGCCGGGTGGTAGGCCGTGGTTCGGATGTGCTCGCTTCTTAACACACTTAAAAGGGTCACAGAAATTTCCTTCAATGTGTGATCCACGATCTGTAGTCTCCACTGTTAGACAACCGAATTGTGTCACCTAACGTTTCAGGAAGGCGCTGGCTACTGTTTCTGATGAGCAGCTGGTTAGCGGTATGGCTGCAGGCCATTTCGTGAAGCGGTCAACACACGTCAACAGATAAGTAGAGCCATTTGAGGGTTGTGAGGGGCCTACCAGATAAACGTGCACATGGTGAAAACGTGTATCTGGCAAAGGGAAGTACCGTGTGGACTGTCCGTGTGACGGTGGACGTCTGAACGTTGGCATTAGAGGCAAGAACGGCTCCAGTTGCGGACGTTATGGTTTATCTTGGGTTATACAAATCGTTCAGTAGCAAGATTGACTGAAGAGCGTATGCCAGGATGTGGCAAAGTATGGAGTGTCTTGAACACTACGCAGCAAAAGGATGCAGGCACTACAGGGAGAGGTGTACTCTGAAAAGTGTCGCAGATGTTCATTTCCTCTGAAGATGTTAGAGGTACTAGTTGAATCGTGAGAGAGCTCTTTTGGCGAAGATGCTCGATCTCTGGATCACTGGCTTGTGCTGCAGCCATGGCTGCCAAGTCGATACTGTAGTCATCAGCTGTGCTGAGGTTATGGACGCATAAAAAAACGTCCGTGACAGTGTTTTCGGCACCTGAGACATGTCGTATATCAGTCATGAACCGAAAGATATCGTCCAGGTGCCTAACTTCCCTTGGGGAATGCCTGTCGGATGTAGTATTTGAGGAGTAGGTTAACGGTTTATGGTCGGTGTAAACCGTAAAGGTCCTGCCTTCCACTGAATGGCGGATGTCTAAATAATTAACAATAGCTAACGACGCTCTACCGAACGTGCGATAGCGGGATTCGGCGGGTTGTGAGCGTTTGGAGAAGAATGTTAACGGTTACCACTACTTTTCGACAAGCTGTTGTTAAACATCACTAACGGCTGTGTCCGAAGCATCGGTCACAATTGAGAGTGGTGCGTTCAGATTAGGATGGGCAAGAAGAACTAGCTCGGCTACCGCATCCTTGAGCTTAACGGACTCAGTGCGTGCGACCTCGGTGGACTGAACTTTGCGTTCACCTCCACGGAGAAGATCGGTCATTGGCTGCATTATATGCTCACAACAAGTTAAGAAGCGTCTGTAATAGTTGACCATACCACTGAAACGACGACGTTGCTTAAAGGATTTTGGCTCAGGGTATTCACAAATTGCTTTAACTTTATCCATGAGTGCAGCGATTTCCTTTTCTGAGACCTTATGGCCCAGAAATTCTACCGTGGCCTTACCTAGTTCGCATTTAGTGGAATTAACTGTGACATCGTGTTGAGTCAGACGTTCCAGTAAGGTGCGGAGATGAGTGACGTGTTCTTCCTGTGAAGAACTGGCTACCAAAATATCATTCAGATGAGGGTAGACAAAGTTCAAACCACGTATCGCTTCATGAATGAAGCGTTGAAAAGTTTGAGCGGCGTTGCCCAAACCAAATGGCATTCAAAGAAATTCGAAAAGGTCGAACGGGGTTATATTTGCGGTTTTGGGTATGTCTTCTTAAGCTACCGGGATCTGGTGGTATACACGTACTAAATCTATCATGTTGAACATGATTTTTCCATGTAAGCAAGTCAATAAATCCTGCATGTGCGGGATTGGGTGCTTGTCAGGGATGGTCGCTTTGTTTGTCCCGCGGTAATCGCCGCATTGGCGCCAGTCACCTGAATTCTTAGGGACCATATGCAACGGTGAAGCCCATGGACTCTCGGAATGGCGTATTATTCCGAGTTCAATTGTGTGCTCGAACTCTGCCCGGGCGAGTTTGAGTTTGTCGGGAGCCAACCGGCGAGGTTGTGCAGAGACGGAGAGTCCGTTAGTGCGGATGTTGTGTGTGACGCTTACGGTCACAAGTGGGATATCGTTAGATGTGCAAGCAAGCTGTTGGAACTCAGTGAAGAGGTCCACAGATTGTCTGGGAGCGGCGGGTTGGACATATTGTGGTGGATTGCCAGGTCGGGGGTGCGAGTTTTCGAACGCTCGGCCGAATACCTCAACGTGGGGGAG
>QNGE01007855.1:0-17736 GCA_008508345.1 Paragonimus westermani
CGTAAGTAAATTCACTAATGATGTTCGTGATGACGTCTTCAGTTGACCCGGGTTCGACGTTCGAATTTGCTGACACCATGTATGGATAATGAGTCAAAGTTTCGATTAACTTCAACAGGGCCGCCTCAAATTTCGCCTGTTGCTATTGCAGGATCAGTTTAATTTCTTCTTTGGGAATTGTCATTGTTCGCCTAGTTTGCACATATGGTACCTGAAGTCGCCAGTTGCCGGGTCGCCCCCTTGGTTACACGTCCAATCGTTTGAACCAAAACCATGAAGCAGAAGAGATGTGGCAACACCGTTGATTGGAAGGACGAATCAGAATTAGACCATAGTCTCGAAATTTGTGGGACCAAACGACTACCATACACGACGTACGCGACAAAATATGGAGCTGAAGTAGGAAATGTGGAAAATGTGGTAATCTCCAACAGATGTGTGTTAACCTCCGTGGGCATCAAAGTAGTCCAATGTAAGCAAAACCACCCCTAAAAATAGTTGAAGGTAGTCAGTCGGCTCAACGAAATGGTTATCTGTCTGGGTGGTTTCATATCCAGATTTTCTGAATTCGTGACACTCATCCAACAATTGATCTGTGGAGATGAGTTACAAATGTGAAAATAGGGTAGAGGGTACGTTCACTAACATTAGAAGCAGCCCTTTATTGCCACATTCATTCTGGATTATAGCCCCGGCCAAATGTTACAAACGCATTTGGTCAGTAGCCAATCTGGTTTAAGCGTCACTTACATATTGCAAAAGGATCATGGGGTTTGTACAGATGAACATTGAATGCATCTGAGCAATGGTACGTCCGGCTCGGAAGAGAAATGATTGCAATAGCACATACCGTACAACGCTTCAATAGAAGTACCTTCTGCAGAAGGTTGTCGAGTTGTAGTAGGATGCACCACCTTGCTTCACCAATGTGGAAAGGGATCAGTAATTTGGAAAATCTACAATAGTGTAGTGAGGATGAACGACCACACTACACTTCTCGTCAATAGTGAGGAAAAGGCACTTATATAGATATTGAAGTGAATGGCGAGAACTGCAGAAAGGAAAACGGGAGTACAGTGTGGTATGGAATATCGTTTTCCGTACACGAACTTGGTGTTGGCAACAATTGTGCCGTTGGATCAGTGTTATGTGCAAATGAGTGTTCTGCTTTTTATTGTGCTCTTGAGACATAACACCTGTTAAATCGGTCCTGGTGATTAAAGGTAATTCATTCAGTAACATGCACTCGACAATTCCAATAACGCCTATTCAGACGGTCGGGCTAACGGAACTATCTTCGGAGTCCAGGAAACATCAGAAAAGGCGATCGAAAGAGTAGGAATTTATACGATACTATTTTACAAAATTACAACGAAAGTGCACTCTCACCCCGAATGTGATTCATCCGCACATACAAGTTGTCTAGAAGAAGAACGTTCAGAATGGAATAGCCAAACACGAGTTCGTGAGGAGCCACCAGTTCCAAAAGAAGAATCAAACAGACATTTAATATACAGTTATCCTACAAACTTCACTATGATTGTTTACTGCATACAGCAAAGACAAATGAAGACAAATTTGGGGTCGGCTTTCCGAACCCAAAACAAATGTGCTTCAACGAATTCATCGTTCCGCATCATAGCAAACATAAGTGGTTAAACGTATCAGACGAACTTCAGTAGATATACCATACCCTATGCTGGTATTTCAATAAACGATGGTTACACCATCTGTATTCTCGGCTCACAACAATAGTACATACGATGTCTTGGTGAATGACATTTCGAAACGCACCTCATCGGTTATTTTGCGAAATTAACATTGCACACTATACAATGTGATAAGTAGCGGGGCGGAATCAATCCCAGAAGCAGTCAGACAGATGAAGAAAAATGCGACTGAAGCGTATTCCTAATAAGTAGTGTGGCAGATTTATGATTTTAGATGGTACCCTGCCGGGGCAGTTGATCCCCTGAATCAGTTGGGGATTCCATATGAGACAGCGGGATGGGTGGGTAACAGGGTCAAAATATGAAAACCATACGTCAGTATGCGTGCTGATGTCGAACGTAGCTCTACAAATGGAATAGTAGACAATTTGAATATACGGTAACATACGGCCAGGTTTACAAACGCATATAACAGTGCGGTAGAATCGTGAATTCTGGCGATAAGATGGGTAGCGCGTTACTGGTATTCAGATTGACAAATTTAGTACACTGTGATAGACAACTGAATATAAGTAATGAAGTCGGATACAGTTCAATTGTTTGCGGTCGATATAGAGTTTATGGAAATGAAATAAACGTTGGCGTATCAGACAGTTGCGAGTAGGAACGAATAATGCAAGCGGATGAGTCACGTTAAATTGGACGATGGAAGCATACTACTGTGTACGTATAAGTAAAGTCAGGTATGAAATCGGAATTCACACTAGTTACACCGTGGTAGAATTCCTTCAGTTCAAGTGGAGACGTTAAGAGTCCAGGAGTGGCGTGACACGATTAGAAAATCCATGCGAAGCGAACGGAGGAAGTAAAAAATGGTTAGTTTTACTTTCGAATCGAACGTCCGGTTCGAAATTGCCGAACGCCAAGAGCCCGGAGCAGGGTGATAAGTTTCAGTAGCTAGCAGCGACCATCGACTGTGTGCATGAGAAGGTTCGGAATGACAAGTCACATTTGAGATTATGTGTCGAGTGAAATCATATGCAAAGACACTAGGCCCGAAATCAAAATAAACTTACGCTGATGAGCGTGATACTGCGGCAAAATAGTGTAGCAGGTCTATTCCAACTGGACGAAGAGAACTAACTGATTGTGGTGGACTGTTTAAGTGACAGCTTTGAGCCTGATGCGGGACAAATTCCAGAAGCATAGTCAGTCACAAATAAGTCAAGACTCAAATTTGCACGATACGGAATACCAGAAGAGGTCGTCTTAGACGATGACCCACTATTGACAAGTTTGCGTTTGCAGCAATATATCAGAAGATGAGAAACTGTGCGGCTAACGACTAGTCTATTCTGTAGCCAGTCGAAGCGGGAAAGCCGAGAGGATTATGAAAGAAAGTGTAACGAATGTCTTAAGCACTAAGGACAGCAACGACCATTCTTTTCTCATGCTATTGGGGAAATGCAATTCGTCGACATCAGATGCGACCCCGGGTCATTTGTAAAGGTCACTCCGTTGTAGAACAACAACTCTATGAACCCCTATGGATGGTTTGTCACAGCCAGAAACACGACTCAAAAACGTACTAAAAAAGCAGCTATGTGGAAGTGTGCTGAATGGTAGAGGAGTTCAAGACCTCAGATTAATACCATTGCCAGAGCTTTAAGTGGGGAAATCAGTGTAGATTCATCCTATAAACATAACCCATATTCAACAGTCTGACGGTGAGTTCCACTAAGGAGTGATACTGTGTAAGATACGTATGAGCTCCAAGTCAGAGTTAGCGCTATCCTCAGAAATTACTTCCAGCAAAAATAACTTTCGAGGGAAGTAATGGGGAGGAATGAAACACATTGCAAGCCAAATGACCGACATGATCAGGTTTAGACCGAGGTTAGGTAAACAACGCTTGGCGGCGGACAACACAAGCTTCGCGGTATGCAGGAACAATTAAAAAAAATTAGATATTGAAGAATGCAGTGGTCATCGGTCAGAGCTGCATTGACCAGTCGGTAAACCATTGAATGTGACTCAATCAGTCTAGTGGTAATGGCTGACTAAGTCGGAGGCGTGATTATTTCAACACTCGATAGAATATCTCAACGCGACAGTGAGACATGACCAAAAACCCGCAACGAATGGATTGTGGACAACACGGGCGATTGAACGAGCCAACGCTCAACGAAACAATTTGGTGTGACCATTCGCGAATATATCGTCTGCTACCAGACTGTAACGACTCTAGAGACAGAAGGACGAGAACGAACGCAAAACGACGATCAGTAGCTCGATCGCGAACGGAACGCAGCGATATCGCAATAAGGCACAAAATTCAGAACACAGATCTCGGAACCCAACCCTTGCAACTTGGGACCTCCCAACAGGTAGGGAAGAAGACCGTCCGATGAGACTTATTTGCTGCTGTGCTAGGAAGCGAAACAGTGGTGCATAGCAGCTGTATTTATGTTTCGGGCGGCCTTTAGCCTCGGCCACTCAGCGCACCAATCAGAAGCAATCGCGCGACTCGAATTCTGGAAATAACGCTGGGCATTCAAATTCGCGAGATTAAAAAGTCCATTTTTCCCGATAGTCGGGGCGAATTTTGGGGAAAATTGCCTCCTCTTGACACGGGCTCGGGCTGATCATTTTGACTTTGATCCGATTGAATTATTTCACAGTGAGCTTGTTGGCTATTTCTTATTCCCCCTTTGCTAACCGATTCCAACTTCGGGGATTGGATCAGCTTGGGGTTTTCTGCCTGAACTAGGGTTTGCAGATCCAGCTGCCAGAAAGCGTGTGATTTATGAGCTCTTTGTATTTTCAGGTCTATTTCCCTTGGGCAACATCGGTTGAGTTTGCAAGAAACGGCATAACTCATTCCAATGATACCTGCCAAAATTACTTCATATTTGTCTCCCAATCGGTTACCGTTCACCCGTTCTACCCACTTTATACACACCATTGCTGCCCATGTATCTCACGTCCGTTCTCGGGCTTATGCTTCGTAGTACTTGGCTGTTCTTTTATCGATTAACAATGCATTCGTTTGGATAATTATGAATGACTATACCGCTTTTAAATATGAATGGACTTTCACATTTCCTGACTCATGTGTTCCATTTTTGGTTATATGGGTCTGCTTACTTTTTAAAACAGCAGTGGCAGGGTGAAAAACATAAACGATATGAACAGTGTTATTTCATTTGCTGATGTGGATAATGTCTACTCACCGTTTCTCTCTTTCCCTTGTAGTTTAGTTGGGTCAAAGGCAGCTTCCTGGTCGCTTTGCGTCGTGAATTTGTACAATTCATACACACAGATAAGCGCGCTTTAGAAATCCTTGATGCTATGAAAGCAGAGAGCCATATTCGGAAAGTACAGGATGAACTGTTCTTCTCGACATTGGCCTACAATCCACATCTGGGTGCTCCCGGGGCGTGCTCCAAATTGCACCCCATCACTTACCAGGATCCTCGTTCATGGTTTCTTGCTCGCTACGTCAACTGGGACGAGGAGCACTGTCCAAGCAAGCTGGCAGTCCATTGGTTGTGCATTCTGGGCATGCGAGATTTACCCATCCTAGTTCGACAACCACACTTGTTCGCCAATAAATTTTTACCTCACTTCGAACCAGAAGCCTACACGTGTATGGAATATTGGTATTGGAAAAAAGTGCACAACGAACGCATTCGACATGTTCTGGATCCAAGCTTTAACAAAAGTCTGTATTCTCAACTTTATTGCACACAGGAACACATTTGATATAATCGACGAGCTTGAATGTACATTAAACTGATATGATTAGATTAGTTGAGTAGCTGTAACTCGGCATCCATGATTCTTGATGCCAGTTTACCAGATCATATATGTTTATGTGTCCGTTCATTTTTATTTTCGAAACGACGACCTATGGGATCCAGTTATCCGTTGAAAACCAAGAGTTCATACGTAATTCTAGTGTAACTTTATTTGGGGATCTTACCGTATGAATCGAATGCATTTTGTGATACCGGCTGTTTTGATTAGGCCAAGTGCGGTGAAATCCGTACCATCTCAGTCGGATTGGTTGACGTGATTTGACTCGTTCCTGTGGAATATAACGTAAGAAGTAAAAGTTAGGACGTGCCATGTTATTGGCGACAAACGTCTCAAGGGCGATGGGTCTTGTGCACAGGAGCCGCTTTCTTCCGACGCTAAGTCATCGGACTGTGTGAAGATGCTTAGGACTTCGTGGGTAAGCTTACGCAGCTTTAGTGAAGGTCAGGTTGACCCACTGGAGCCTAAACACTTCAGGTGTCACTGGATAGCAAACGGTACGTCTCCGTATCACACGCTCACTGAAATCAGCAGGGAAGTTGTAGACGCCCGCTGCACCACAGACGCGACTATTCCAGATCCAGCCTATGGAAAAACGTTGCGGGGCGACTAAGCGTAGCTCGAATAATCACTAGACGTCCGGGACTAACAGTGCTCGATATATCCGCTTTCGTCACTATCAGATTCGCCTGCTAATTGGTTGTAGATTATCGGTTCTCATTTACAACGACCGAGAGGATCGACCTTACCACACGCGTTGCACAGATGCGTTCTCTCGGCTACTAATTGCTCGAAGCTTCCCCGAGGACAGCCGTATAGTTGAGCGTGTCTGATATGCCTCTGTCTGCATAACACAGTCCCGTTCCCTATTCCCAACAATTTACAGCTGATCCCGAGGTGACCCACATTGATGATGATACCGAAACATCTTCAAATTTTTCCACTCTTCCTGCCTCGGCTCATTCTTTGTCTATGTCCTGTTATTCTAAGGATTTTCTTTATCTTTACGGAGACTTACCTGGAAGCAATGAAATTTCTGCTATTTCATATGCTCGTGGTGTGTTTGGGGCTCCTACAGCCAATCAGGGATCATTCCCAGGGGTAGCTGTAGGCACGGTGGCAGCCCCACTGGAGAAGACGGAGTGTGTATCCGAACCCCTTAGCCTTGCCCCAGCTATAACTCAGTGCTCACCTGAGTGACGTTCAGTGATGGACGAGAGGCTCCTTGAAGAAGGACTGTGTCTGGAGGAAGAGAAGCTAAATTTTGAGGGCACAGCTAGAGCTTCGCAAGAGGACGAAAGAAAGGTTTGTGCTTAGTAATACTGTGGGGCCTTCTGGAAGGACGGATGCAAATATTGTCCCGTATAGCTCGTCATATAGACCTCATTCATGGGTTCCAAGGGAGTTCTGTATAAGAGTATATGCACAACTTAGTCATCAGTGCAAGCTTGCCAAAAATCGACCTAGAACCCTTTGAAGGGTTAACCTCAAATTTCCACAGCTTCATGTGAAATTTTGAGCTTAACGTGACCAACAGATTGGACGGCGAAGGACGGAAGTTATCCTACCTGATTTATTATTGTAAGGGTCGGGCTAAGGCAGCTATCGAACGATGCGTATTGCTATCTGGCGAAGTAAAATTTATTCAGGTAGCCGAAATATTGAAGCAACAATTTTGAAGGCCCCATGAAATTATTCAGACTATCACTTAGGACGTGTTTAACTGACCAGGACTCGCTATGGTAGACACTGAGGTCCTCCAACCTTCAGAAACTCAGACGAATGGATGTCACTTGACGTTATCTCAAGTGAACCATCCGTCTCAGTTAAACTGCTCGACCAACCCTGTATCCATGGTGGATAGACTTCCTTCTTTTATGCAAAAAAGTGAACAGAAGTAGCTGACTCTGCCATAAACACTGATCGGAAGCCTTGTTCCAACAACTTACCTGAGTTTGTAGAGAGACGAATTTCGGTTTCTGGTAACCGGTATGATCAACTCATCGCCTCAGGAGCGCACCAGCGGACACGGGATCGCACGATTCCGGGAGGATTCACAACGAATACCCTTCCGTTGACCGCCTTTGAAACCGTAAGTAAGCCACACCAATGTGAGGTATGTGGTAACGATCATAATTTGCTGATGTGTCGACGATTTGAAAGCGTGTCATTACATGGACGACGTGAGGTTCTAAGAGAGTGCAAATGATGCTTGGTTTGCTAATTGCTAAACCATACAGACGAGTATTGCAGAGCCCGTGTACGGCGTTCACGGCCTCTGTGTTGAGGAACACATCATACCCTCGTGCACACGGACCCGGCGGATTTGAGGTCTGAACTCGACTTGAATTGGTCAAGCTGTGGAGCCACCTCCTGGCATGATAGAAGGGGTCGTGTTGGCGTCGTGCCCGTCAGTTTGATTGGGGCAGTTGGGTTGATTGAAACGCATGCCTTTCTAGATAGCAGTTTTGGTAACACACTCATAGATGAGTCACTAGCTGAACGATTAGGGTCGCCAGCAAGCGGGCGAAACCTCACCTGTTTTACATTGAGACAGGTACTATGAAGTGTTAACGGCTGAGTCTAGACGTTGGGTATATGGATGACTGGAGTAGGATCAGGGTCGACAAGGCCTATATTATCATGGGTGTTCCGGTTGAGCGAGCGGAGACCACATCCGTGGGGGACGTTCAGCGTTGGTCTCATATAGCCGGTCTGCCTATCATCTGGATGGGTGAAGATAAAATCGGGTTACCGATAGGTTGCGATGTGTCAGAGGCACGCTTGCTAATAGATTATCGCGCAAGGGTCAGGCGTCATCCATACGCCGTGAAGACCATCTTGGATTGGACGTTGAGAGGCCCTATGTCACTGTCAACAAGCAACGAGGCTGAAGTTCATTGCCTAAAGGATGCTCAGTCGGATTGACTGTTCAACGCATGTTCGGCATGGAGTTTGCCGAGCGTGGATTTTCTGGTGGGGTAGCCAATTTCTGTGATGATCAGCGGGCTACGCGAATTGTAGAGTCCACTTCTAGGTCCAGGAGTGATCGGTACGAGATCGGATTGACGTGGCGGGCTGACAGTGTGTGCCTTCCTGATGACCGATGTCTGAATTCAGTAGGTAAGAGACTCCCAGGAACCCGGATTGACACACAAGTATAACGAGATTCTCAAGGCACGTGACCGAAGGTTACATATGGAGGGTTGACACTAGTATGGATGAGACCCTTTGCCGATGGCACTTATCCCACCACCCGGTTTTGAACCCGATTAAGCCTGGGAAGAGGTGAGTTGTATCCGACTGCGCGGCGAGCTACATGGGCATCTATTCGAACAAAGTCCTGCTGCAAGGGTTAGTTCTGATGAACAGCCTAATGTTTGTTTTCTGCGGTTCCGTAAGGATTTAATAACCTTGTCTTCAGACGTAGAGAAAAGGATTTTACAGGTGAAGATTCCTGAAAGAGACAGATGGGCATTGAGTCTCCCTCGGTGGATCGACGAGTCAATGTCTAACTCACTGAACACGTATAAGATTATGCTCCACTTTTTTGAGGCTACTTTTTCCCCTTCTGCGCGTCATATGCGCTCCGGAAGACTGCAATCGATAACGGGAGTCGATTTAACACGCTGACCAGCCAAGTCGTGAACGCGATATTTTACATTGACGACTGCCTGATATCAGTGGATACAGTTGAAGATTCCAGAAGTGTAGCGTTTGATTTGCGCGGGATGCTCCTCCTAGGTGGATTTAAACCGGTTAAGTGGACGTCTAACATAGCCGAGGCGCTGCCATATATACCACCGAACGAGAGGACGTCCGTGCCAACACCACCACAGTCACCAGAAGTCAGTTGGAGCCCAACGACACGTGCCAAACGTCTGTTTCAGGTTTCGCGTGTCCCTACCGAAGAAGCCATTCGCTCGGAGAGGCTCATTAGCCTGTGTCGCCTCGGTGTACGACCCATTAGGTTTCATTGTCTCACTTGTTCTCCGCAGCCGGGAGTTACTGCAGTGCCTATGTGACACGAATACCGGATGGGATACACCATGAGAAGAAAAGTGCCGAGAAGACCTGGAAAAGTGGTCAACAGGCGTAGCGACGACAGACTAAGTTGTTCCACCAGATTGTGCCAGACCTTATGGGAAGACGTTAACATGCTCATAGTTACATATGTTTTCTGACGCCTGCGAGATGGGTTATGGGGCTGTCGGCTACCTCCAGGACATCCTAGGATATGGCAAGATCTTTTGCTGCTTCTTGATAGGAAAATCCCGGGCTGCATCTGTAAAGTCCTTGTCTATCCCGAGGTTAGGACTTACAGTTGCAGTACTGGCCACCAAACTTATGAGGTTTACAATAAATGAACTCAAATCAACTTTGGACAAAATCGTGCTTTGAACAGACTCCGTCATCGTGCTAGAGTAGTTGAGAAAACATCACTTGTTGCTTTGTCACACTTGTAGCCAACCGCGTTCAACTAACCCGTGACTATACCCGGGGCTGTCAATGGCGGCACGTTCCGTCCGAGTTAAACCCGGCGGATATGGCTTCGCGGGGAACTTGCGATGCTGGTTACCGAGAGGTACGCACTTGGCTGGATAGCCTGCTCTTCCTGCGTGGCCTTGGGATTTCGTGGCCAACCGCCAAACTACCCAAACAGCTGCAAGTGAGGAATTTGCTGGCAATGGTCATCAAGGCCGTGCCAGCAGGTGATAGCCCAGCTCCCCGTTGATTACACAACAACAACAACAACAACAACAACAGCCGTCAGCGTCCTGTTTACAGCTTGTCAAGTGGATTATTCTGGACCTCGAGAGGTTTGAATTGGTGGGAACATTTTTGTTTTAGGACAAGAGCTATACGTTCAGGTATAGCACAGTCGATGTCAGCAGACTCGTTTTCAATGGCTCTGATGAGGTTCGCTAGCCGTTGAAGTGTGTCGGAAGTTATGTATAGTGATAACAAGTCCAACTTTGTAGGCGGGAAATCAGAACTGACAGGGAGGTTCCTCATCCTCGACTAAGACGGAATCCATGGGACTCTGATGGTTCGTGGTATCGATTGGCATTTTAATCCTCCCGCTATTGGTCATTAGGGTCACACGTTTTGACAAATCTTGCAGGCTATCGTACGGCAACAACTTGACTGAGGTCGAGAGAATTCTGAATGACAGACCTTTGGTTCTAGTCCATGATGATCCGGACGGTCCTTCGGTTTCAAGACCAAGCGACCTGTTGCTCCTGAAACTAACCCCCGCCTGCCGCGTAATCACATCACACTGGTGGAAGGGTACACGGGAAGGTGAAAGTTGGCCCAAAATCTGGTTGCTATGTTTTGGTTATGTTGGATCAGGGAGTACTCACCCTCCATCCTGGCGTACCACAAATGGACTAGAGTTGTATAAGACGTGTAGTTCGGTGACCTTGTCCTACTGGTTGGATGCTCTCTACCCGTGGGTACTTGACCCAAGGCCGTAGTAAATATAATAGTGAGGGGTGACGAAAATCACGTCCGTGAGGTGTATTTGAGAACAAACAGCGGCATGACCAAGACAGACATAAAGCCCATACGTCTTCTCGAAGGGGCGGAGGATAGTGGCGTGGCCAGCGAGTAAAACTCGGGGACAAGGAAACCTGATTGCAATACACACTCAACCCACAGCTACCTAAGTGTTGAGAAATCATGCTGGTTTCTGTGGCTGGTATTAAAATAGCTGACAGTTGTTATGTGTTCTGTAGAAAACCGGTGACCACGCTCCCTATCTTCATCCATTTCTTTCTCGTTGATCCCTCTACCTACATTCGGAATCTTCTAGGCGGAGATTACGAGCTATTCTTGCAAACACCGACATAACCACTCGAATTATGTGCGCGACAAATCCACTCTCCCACGAACGTTGATCTCGAGGTATTACTAAATCTTGATATCGCTTACTTGTGTAAACTTTTCCTGGCGTAATTTTCCTTCTTACTTCCCCCTTCTGGGCCTTTGTTGATGTGTAACCTGGTTTCATTTTCGTCCTGATCGCTCCGCCATCACGAGACTGTTACATTTGGCCGCATTCACGTGAACCGTTAATTTTGTTACTGGTATATTGGGTGGATGCGATATTGATGCCTGTTGTCACCTTCTTCTATTTAGTTCATTTTACTATTCTTGCACCTTAGCACCTTATTAATGAGAAACTCGCCCTTACGACTGTCCTCATTTTTTGATCCGAATCGGTTGCTCAGTGGGTTCAAAATTTACAAACGTCCGCTGCACCACAGACACGACTAGTCCGGATCTAGCCTACGGACAGATGTTGTGAGTAGACTAGGCGTAGCTCGATCCACTAGACGTCCGGAACTAGCACAGGGTGTGGCTGACGCAGCGAAAAATCCTTTGTGCGACGCAACTACGCTGTATGTGAGAATTGTGGTTTCCGTTGGTTCGATCGAGCATCAACGCCAATATTGCCGTGGTATATCTGACGGACTGTGACATGCCATTCATATTAGTCGTGTATTTAAGTTTGCTTTATAGTGTAGAGGAGGATAGTAAGTCTCTTTATTCTGGTGCTCAAACCACAGACACTGGTGAAGACCGGGTCTACCACCGTGTTTTACCCTAGATTCTTTTGTTTTTGTGAAGAAAGCGCAGTCTCAGATTCATCGGACCGTGTTGCTTAACGATTTGGCAAGCCATCCGAGAATAAAGTGCTTCTTTCTGAGACAGTCTAGCTACAGTGTTTGTGGGAATTTGTAAGGTCGAGCAGACCAAACCCGGCCGGTTACGAATAACGCAACGAATAAACAGGGAGTATATTGCCGATACGCGAAGTCGACGTGAAAGCGAGCGGATAACCAGACGAAAAGTGAATATAGCCGAACTACAAGCGAGCACGCAGCAGTGCCGTACGTTCGAGTGCGCGGGCGACATACCGGTAACCATACTCGTTCGAATAACCGTTTTGGCGCATACAAAAGTTGGGAACAAAAAGGGTACAAATGACAATCGTAGATTTAACACAGTTAGCAATAAACAAATAGGGTCGCTACATATGCGACGACTGCCATCGTTTGTGTGTGCTGTTCAATTTTCACTAACTAAAATACCTTCATACTCACCAGATTTCATATTGTTTCTACTCTTACAGCAATAAAATCGGAGTCGGTTTCCGCTATAATGACACTAAATCAAATAGCGCACAAACGTTACTACCTCTGCTTTACTACGCCTGGTGTTTGACGCTGTTTGTGTGTAGAGCGACTCGAAACGGTTTTGACAAAACCACTCAAACGGAATGACATCATCTTTGAAAAAGTGTACTAACGGTCAACGTTGGGCAAATACCAAGAAAGGAACTGTATGGTGACTTGTGCCGCTGGAGTCCATTTTCCGCGATATCGCCTCATCACTGGGCTTTGAATGATACTTTCAGGGTATTCCATGCAGACTTCAAGTCGCCTGTTGCCCGTGTCTGATAGGAAAAGTGGTCAAAAATTCCTTATGGATACAACAGCCGAAGCCACTGTTCTACCCGATACATCACAGGATCGAATCACATTTTATTGTGGTCCGACACTCAAAGCTGCCAAGAGCTAGTCCACTCCAAATTACGGCCAACATTAAATCGCAACGCCCCTTGGGTTGAAACGCATCTGAAGAGGAACATTTCGCATTGCTGACGTAGGATTTGCAAGGATGATCACCGACTGTCCCACCAACCTCGGTCTCTTAGCAGACAGGAAGCACCACCAAGTGTGTGATCCATCCATCAACTTGATTGTTACAGGCCAATTAGCAAACATTTATTCACCCCGCCTGCAAATTTATTGGTCGTGAATTGGAAAAATTTATCCCGCTGTCTACATTCCCTATTGTCCCACCAACCTGACATTTATTCTCAACACTCTATCCACCCAGTTTTGTTGAATTGAACAAACTTGTCATTGATCGCCTGCGGCGCAAGTAGCTGTTCTTGACGTGACCTACTTGCGTGACGGCTCACCTTTGTTCTTACTGGTCCCGTTTGGAAACAATTGATTTTGTTGGACGAGACTATCGTAATGAACGATTGGGGTTACTTTATTCATTTTTTTAAATAGTACCGTAGAAATACTTGAGTCCAATCTTGTTTTCAATCTGGAGATCCGTTTTTAGGCTACGCATCACTCATCGATCATACGTGGATCGTTACACCGCCTATCAGCCTCACTTGCTGAAACTCATCCAGAATACACCTCACCGCTAAGGAACCTTAGTTTCCAACAGTCGTCAGTAAGCATAAGACGCGTTGTCACATCCCAACTCGTGGTCAACCAATAGCTACCACAACAAGACGCTTAGCTCCTGATAAATTCACTGTAGCCCATGAGGAATTCTATATGTGTGCCGATTTGGGGCTATTCGACTTTGGAAGAGATCATGTTCTTCACTAAGCCATATACCTTCTAGAAGGGATTTCAGCAGTTGTATCCATGTGAAGACTACAGCGGTGTGAACCGGGTCACCATTACAGATCGATATCTTGTCCCACACATGCGTGATATCACATCTGACCTGTGTGGCAAAACCCTGTTCTCTAAAGTGGACCCGATATAAGCCTACCACCAAATTACTGTCATAGATGGAGAATTTCCAAAAATTTCAGTCACCACACCACTTAGGCTGTCTGAATTTTTCCGAGTGCCTCTTGAGCTAAAGGGTGCAGCACGAACCCTCCAAATTCTAACGGACGAAGTGTTACCTGACTTCGATCTCTCTCACCCACACATCGAGGATAATTTAACTGCCAGTCACTGCCCCCAGGAACACCACATGCAATTACTTCAGCTTTTCAAAAGTTTGAATGACTTCGACGTTGTTATCAATCTTTCTGAATGCCATTTTGGAGTGCCATCGGCCGATACGCCCGAACGTCATAGAAGCGCAGCTGGAGCACATGCGCTTGCCGTCAATGTGGCTCTTATCAAGTATTTTCTCCGATCCACTCTGACAGGTCAGCCTAGTTTTTTTTATTGATATGGTTAGCTACTAACTTCGTTTCCTACCTATCCACGCCGACACATTGTAGCCACCTGTTGATTTGTTGAGTTTTAAACGGAATAAACCCTTGGAAATTTTCTGACACCTCAATTATTCCGCTTAATTCAATAAAGCCAGATGCATACACACGCAAAATCCATTCATCACTCGAATGCCTCCGCTCCCATCAGTATCATTACTGATGTGTCAAATTTGGCTGTTGGTTGGCAATTGGTTGGTAACCGCTGGCAAACTGACTCATTGTTCTCCAGATCCTTGCAGCCGTCACAAACTCGTTACGGTACGTTCAGTCGTGAGTTGCTGATAATGCATTTGACAATTAAACATTTTCGTTATTTTGTTGAGGGACGTATGTGTTATTTGTGCCGCCCACAGGCCATTAACTTATGGCCCATCGACCAAACCTGGTTGACATTCACCATGGGAATTATGTCATATGGATTACGTCTACTAGTACACATCAGACATGCGACACGTCAAAGGAGAAAAATGCAGTTGACGACGCTGCATTCAGAGTCTAGATGTGAAAATACCTCGTTTGGCAACTTCATCGACTTTATGTACGCGGCAGAACTGCATGCCAGCGATGGACACAGCTTTTTTGGACGCCTAGCAAGCGGCACGTCACAGGATCGCCGAGACTTATTGTTCTGCAAGAAAATGCGGAAAACTATCCTCGATGTTATCTACAACTTGTCAAATCCAGTAGTCAAGGCATTCGGAGAAATTAGTTTGGCACGTTGGCTATAGAAAGCACTGCTTCATGGTTTGCCAACATTCTAAGATCCATCGTCACACCGTCACTTTGACTGAATCATCTCCGTTTCCTGATGCATGGTTCGTTCACGCACAAATTGACTTTGTTGCACCCTTGTCGCCATTGAAAGTGTCCGATGCCTTCTTACTTGTATCGTCAGAAGTTTTCCGATTTCTGACACCAATGCTCAAGCTCCGGCATCCAGAATCGTACCCGGATGGATTTCACGTTCTGGGATACAAGCCCAGTCTGAATCACATCTATTCAGACACATCACTCTCTCCTTGAAATTCAGTGTACTCGAACACACATGTTCGCGCATGGTTACCATCTAGATGGTCAGTAAATTTGAATGCTCCAAACTGATTGTGACTTCAGGCTGACCGTTTTTCATATCTGATCGTAGGCTTCGCGTTCGCAGACTGTCCTGTCGGCCTGTTTCGAAGAGGAGTACCTGGCTGGAACTTCGCTCTTTTTACAGATGGTTAGTAGTGCACATGCCGGCCACGACTGGGGTTAGAACTCCGGGCACGCTCCAATGAATCAATCGTAACGATGTGATTTGATGCGATTGGAACACAAACATACACACACACCTGACATGCGTGGACCCCGATCGAAACAACGAAGACAACGGACACAAGTGAACTCGACGGGTCACGTGACCGACGAACGCTACTGCTTTAAACTTATACACCAGTCCCAACAGTAAAGTTTCAAAATATTGTCTCGGGAAAACTTTGAAAAGTAGTGCTACGTTTTGGAAGTCCTCCTCCGAAGACAGGTCTTTTTCTGTGACGATTATCCTCAACATTGACCACGTATATTCAACCGTCTCATCGAATTGCTATTAGGATGGATGACAGCGAATAGTTTTCGGAATCATGACAACCATTTTGTTTTACTTGTACACAATCAGTTACCTGTGCGTGGGTTCATCGATTGTTTCTATTGGGTTCTTTGAGGAAGTGATCCGCCCTAACTACGGGGCATCAGTTCAACCCTTTTACATAGGCTGTATGGCCTGCACAGTATTAACCGGACGAGATTCGTCGCATTTCGTCGGTACATACTGTGGATAGTGCAACTGAACGGGTTTCGGATAGTTCAACTGCTGGGTTGATGGTATCCATTTTTGTAGAGCAATAAGACCGTACACGAGGTGAAAATGTAACATTTTGGTGTCTTGACGGCGCCTTGCAACGGAACTCCTCTTCCTTTCCCCAAGGAACACATACACCACATGAACATAACATATAAATTATACATACATCGTTAGATGTCCCTGCTGAGACTTGCTGAGCTTTGTCCACTTGCTCAGAGTGAACAACGCAGTTGCCCAGTGCTATTGTTCACTCAGTACTTACTGTTCTCTTCACCTTTGATGAACACCATTTACCCTTCCAATCACCATTTCTCATTCGGCAATGCACTTGGAGTTCACTGTTGCAACACCGCGTTCCGCGGACGGACCGACAAAGACCAGAAAATGGTGATTGTTACCGAGGCACCGGAACACGCAAGTGAAAATGCGACCATTCGAAATCGGGAGCTGAGTAGACTTCGCGTCTGGTCCTAGCCGTCTAAATGCTACCATCCATCTCCACTCAGATTTTCCAAAATTTCTCCGAAGTGGTACATTGAGACGGTCCGGCATTTCCTCCATAAGTCTCCATGGGTAGAGTAACATGAAGCTGAACATCCCTGAGCAGTATGGAATTATACTGGACATGGATGTAAAGCTTCACAGAGTCGGTGGCTGGAAACACTAGGTGTGATTACGGTTGGTAGTGCTCAGCTGTGTAACAGTTGTCGTTGTTTGACAGAGCTATCTGTGATGTAAGTGCGGTGGGAGTCGTATGAAAGCTGACTCGTTGATAAAGCCTTACCTTCGAAGGATTTATGCATCTTGAAGTTGAAGGTGAATGGAAGCACGGCTGTCTTTAACAGTTAGGTGTTCTATCACTCCCCTCTGTTTTCTCATCTGGGATTCATTATACTGCTCATGGATGTATGGAAGCGGAACGACGTTACGAACCGTACAACTTTTCCAATGTCTTCCTCATAAAGACCGAACGATTTTAGAACAGGAATAAAGCAATGAGAAGACGCAATTCATGTGATGTTCTCCGGAGTAACATTTTGTACATTCTGATCACACATGGACATGTAACTAATTTTAAACGAGTCAAAATTCCACAGAGCGGAAATCATAGCCTAAGGGATTAAACAGACAGACATCATTGATCATTGATCATTGCTCACAAGCGAGAGTGGTTGAACGTTCAGATTTGATGATTCGGTCGTACCTAATGTGAGGTCAATGGCGCAGTGGTTAACAAGGTTGTCTCATGATTGGAATGTCCGGAGTTCAAATCCCGGCCGTGGCAGGGATATGCACTACTGACGAGCTCTAATGAGAGCGAAACTCGAGTCTAGTGCTTCTTTTCGAAAGAG
>QNGE01007856.1:9067-20425 GCA_008508345.1 Paragonimus westermani
CGTTTGTGGTTTAGTTTTTGACGACCTATACGGAAGTTTGCGCAACAAACCAACTTGCTGGCCAAGCGTCTTTTGCGGACACAACACCTGCACGCCGGCCATACTATGATGGATGGCGCGATTATTTCAACACTCAGTGGAGTATCTTGAGATGGTGATAAGGTACGACAGATGTCCAGAACGGATGGATTGCGGCCAATACGAGGTCAACTCAACGGGCGAGAGGCGGCAGGCAAAAATCTTCGACAGAAAGTGTCAGCCACACGCAAGGAACCAGATAGAACTGCATCTCACATTTAAGTAGAAGCCTTCGCTGCGTTGTGGACTGTGAGTTAGGTCCACGAATGAGGAGCATGCACCCGGGGTGGGAGCTTGTGAACTGCACAGTAATTATCTTGCTTCAATGAACGACGTTTAGCTACAATATTGCGTTAGCCAGCGATATGATCTTGCGACTCCTAATGGTATCCACGTAAAGGCCTCATAGTAAGTTGTGGCATTTAACAACCTCAGTATTTTAAACATTATGCTGGTTTATCATCCAAGATAGTGGGTACAGCTGGATACCTTCTACACATCACTAACGATACATTTAAAAATTCGGGTGCACAGATAACCACTAGGCTGGATTTAGTTTTTAAAACTTGTAGTGTTTAAAGTGCACACTTAACACACATTCTGACTGCACACCGCCTTGGACACGTAAACGGTTTGATTTCGTTCAGACGTTCGTCTGCAAATGCACCTATAAGGACCGAAATAGCCATAGCTATTGTGCGTAGCTATCATAATATTCTAACGTGATCTTCATGTTGCGATATGTTAACACTCCGTCTACTCTCATCAGTCGTAAACGTAAAACATACGGGGTATACGTAACAGACTAATACAGATAGACAGGGTAGGAGCACGCATACAATCACGCCACGTATTGTCATCATCGGCATGGCAAACCGATGGGTTGATTCAGTCACTTTTGTGCACATAGCGCCGGCTTGCCAAACTGTTCATACAAAAGACTGGTTGCAGGGGTCGCCATCCTTGCGTATTTTCGGTGCACCTCTCATTCGTGGTGTTTCCTTCCTGATTGACTTTATGTGTCTATATCGACTTTCAGACAGACGGCCGTGCAACAACAGTATCTAGAGTTGCCTAGTTATTTGCCTTTCCGGCGTTGTTATTTTCATTCGTTTTGTCCTGATTAAACTTTCGTTAATCTTCCAAAATGGTATTCATTCACTGTGATATAGACATTCCACTTGAATACAGTAAGGAATTCATCTTACTCTGTACAGAAAACGTCGGATTCACTTCTAAAGAATTTTCTTGTGGACGCATAGACGGAGTGGATATGGGGAGTCTGTTAGGTTTTATATTAGCCGACATTTTCTTGAGGATGATAGAACGGCAATTCCCAGGTAATACAAACAAACCAATAATGTACAAACGGTATGTTGATGATATTTTGATTTTCACGGATGCTGATCATTGTGATTTGTTTTTCAATATTCACGAGAGGGAATCAAACGACAGTTTAGCCTTCTTGAATTTATTCATCACCCGGCATGAGAATGGGGCATTACAGCTGTCCGTCTACCGCAAAGCCACGTGGGACGGACACTAACTTCAGTCCTCCACCATTTTCCCGATAGCGTAGAAGTGGGGTTTGGTCACACCATTAATTCCTAGGGCCAGGCGTAATTACACCCTTGGTAAGCTGCAGATAGAGGAAGAGGTACTGAGAAACACGTGATTCGCAAACGGATATCCTGGAAAGTTCATAGGTGCTTGCATCATGATGAACAAATGCGAGCAGGCAATCGAAACAGCTCAAAAGAAAGACATTTCTATTTCCTTAGTTCAAAGGGGATCATTTGGCAAACGACATCAGACACAAATCTGCCCTATCCCGTACGTATTCGACTACTTAATTACGCCTGGTTAAAACTACCAAAGGACTCGTTTTGCACAGTCAGGAACGCAGTTTGTCTAAACATTCTGTCTCTCATGCCATCTACCAGTTCACTTGCAGTTGCAGTGACTTTCACGGAGGCAGAACAGACCGACCGCTGTCTCACCGAGTGGCAGAACTGGTTAAAACAACTCATGACACAACAATCTCAGACCAGTGAATCAGTTGCCCGAAGCCCCGGATCATCAACTACCAGACACCGCATGATAACAGGTCACCAGGTTGATCCATTTGATCACTCAAAATACTGTTACGGTATTAGAAGTCAAAGCTACTCCACTTCAGAGATGCTATGTTCATTAGAACTCACTAGCCGGCGCTATGTGCACAAAAGTGACTGAATCAACCCATCGGTTTGCCATGCCGGTGATGACAATACGTGGTGTGATTGTATGCGTGCTCATACCCTGTCTATCTGTATTAGTCTGTTATGTATACCTTGCATGTTTTACGTTTACGACTGATGAGAGTAGACGGAGTGTTAACATATGGCAACACTTGTTTTCTTTCTGCACTTACGTAGTTATTAAAGGGAGCCCAATGTTTCAACTCTAATGTGCGTTAATATTTGAGTCACACAGTGATGGAATGCTACTCATCGTGAATTGCACATGTCAAAATTGATTAATCTTTCGTTGATTGACTTTCGCTAATTTACTAGCCGTTTCATATTGGCTGTGCATTAAACAACACGACCGAATCAGTTTATCGTTTGAAATTTAGCAGCGGTTAGTACGATCTAGTACTATAAATGTGTTACACAGAGTATCGCAGAGAAGTACTGAAGCATTACCAGACTGTGTAGTATAATGTACTTTACCCCTTCCTTTCATTTTTGAGCACTGCATTTATCTGGATTGGCAGGGTTAAAGTCACACCATTTTTTCCTACTATTGACGACCTTAAAGGTGGGAAATTAGAGTGGTGCAGATGTTTCTCATCACCTCTTGCGTATCAGCACTCACTTGTGACTGCTTTCAGGTTGAGGTCATCTGAACGAGACTCAAACAGCGACGGTCTGTGTGTTAACAGTTCGAACTTTCATCCCTTAAAAGTCCTTCATTTCTGGTTAGTCTGAGTGAATTCAAGAGTGTTGGTTTGTCAATGAAAAGCATTGAGCCTTAACAGTTAGTCTATAACTTCTGCATTATCGCGGTTTATAGAAACTGGACACTATTTCGTTCCACGCATGAAGTACAACGAATTTAACAGTCACCATTTTTACACCCGCATTTTGAACTACTTAAGTATACCTCAGCTAGACAATCATAATTGTTTAAATGGGATTTTCATTTATGCTCTGATTGGGGTTCGAACTTTTCGGAACATTTCTTTTTCATACAGTTTTCTCTGGACTGCTTCCATCTGATCACAGTAGATGTACAAATAAACCGAAAGTCTGTGAGAAAAATGTGTGGTTTTGCAACCGAAACTCACGGTGTTTGACAGGGTAAAATCGATCTGTTATCGAATGTGTGACAGATCTGGGTTCTTTAGAACTAATTCAGTCAAGCAATGTGATGCAAGTGTGCCTATTACTGTGAACTGTTAAAACATAACAGAAGTTACAGATACTCCTAAGTGACTGAAAAACAACCCTCGAAATGAAGTCTACTAGAACAATAATATACAGTCAGAACTTACATATTCCGGCGAGTACGTGACATGCTAGTAATCACACGGAAACTACTGAGAGTTATGCTGCATTGTAACTAACTGACGTCAGTGATATACAAAAAGATCAATAACCTTAACAAAATAACCCTATATTCCTGGCAATTGTAATTCGGAATAAGTTTAATAAATTATGACTAGATTTTGCGTTCTAAGTTTTGTTTTGAAAAACCCAAACAATTGGCAAATAAAGGTTAGGCTACCAGTCGTATCTAGGTTCAGGATGCTGCAATGAATGCACTATGGAATATTCTGTCGAACTGTAAATCCTCAATCAGATCCTGAATTTTTTTAACGATATGGTGGCGAGATGACCGCGAAGCTTATAGTAAGCAGTCACGTGGTCTATTGCAATGCGCGAGAGGATCAGCGACAGAATTTTCCCAAATGACCTTGCCCCACTTCATCGGTGAAGGACAGCTCACACAAAGAGACATTATATTTCCCAACATCGTGAATTTCTGATATGTACTTTTAGCAGTGTCCTTTTGTTGAAAACGAGACCAATTTGAACTACAGAAATTGGTCATGTCGTCATAGGCGACCGACCATCAGCATGAGGTGCTTGGAATAGATTTTGACAACCACCGCTAACCAGCAAGATGTAGACTGCACAAATTGGTTGTTGAGACATTAATATCACGTGCTCTGTTGGACATTTTGCGGTGACGCTGAAAGTACGAATTTAGAATATGGGGCTAGGTGGCAGAGTGAAACATTGCTATCTTAAGTTGAAGTGGGTTAATTAACAAAACAGTAAGATGTAACTTAGACCACATTAATATTATCGGTAGGAGTTAATTTGCAGAACATTTTTTAGACCAGCAAATAAAGGTGACAGTTATAAAATATTACCCGATCGGAACATACGTGAGAGCCAACCCACACCACAACTTCCCCAACCGGTATTGTAACTCACTATCACAGACAGATGACAGATCGTTGTTTCAGTGCGTTTCAGTGTTCGTTAGGGAATGATTGCAGCCAACAACTTCATTGGATCGAATCCTTACTTAGTTCCACCCACTTTCTAATCACAACTGTGTGCCGTCCAACACAATTTTCCATTGATCAACGAGGGAACAAGAGGGCGGAAGTAAAAATACCTCCTTCNGAAAGTACGAATTTAGAATATGGGGCTAGGTGGCAGAGTGAAACATTGCTATCTTAAGTTGAAGTGGGTTACTTAACAAAACAGTAAGATGTAACTTAGACCACATTGATGTTATCGGTAGGAGTTAATTTGCAGAACATTTTTTAGTCCAGCAAATAAAGGTGACAGTTATAAAATATTACCCGATCGGAACATACGTGAGAGCCAACCCACACCACAACTTCCCCAACCGGTATTGTAACTCACTATCACAGACAGATGACAGATCGTTGTTTCAGTGCGTTTCAGTGTTCGTTAGGGAATGATTGCAGCCAACAACTTCATTGGATCGAATCCTTACTTAGTTCCACCCACTTTCTAATCACAACTGTGTGCCGTCCAACACAATTTTCCATTGATCAACGAGGGAACAAGAGGGCGGAAGTAAAAATACCTCCTTCATCCCGTAACAACCCTCGACCCTCTGAACTGTAATGTGTTATGCGAATGTCAAAGTCCTTCCGTGGCGCCAACTTGTTCTTCCGATTGGCCTTAACTCTTTTCCATCTGGGAAAGCCAATAAAAAACACCCGACAGGGAAATTTGGTGGGCTAGCCAAACCATTGCATAGTGCGCCATAACAACTGCCCCTGTTATAGGTCACTTTGTTGGAATGCATACAACTATGCAACAGATCAATTTGGGTGATTCATGAGAATAAAACGGAAGTTGTACCATGGCTAGCATGCTGGGTGCAGAGATGCAAAGATGTTAGAACACTGTTCAAGAATACAATGGTTAGAACCCTGGGAGATCGAATCAGTACTGCACAAATTTAGCTTGTATCATCGTAACAGTTTAACAGAATAAGAACGCGATTTCATCCCAACTAGCTCTTTTTACCCACAGATTATGAGACCGTAATGCTTTAGGGTCAACATCCCAAACGCTTTTGTTACATCACTCGTGTGTTACATCCTCAGACAGACCCTGGCTATGAGTGGTGTAACCCAGGTTTTGTAGATGACAACGTTATCGTAAGAGAAACGACGCTGCCGTTCATAACGTGATAGTGTATAGGGCAACGGTAACAGCAACTACTCCATCCAGACTAGTTTCCAGTGTTGCATAATGCACAGCGCGTATAGTGAACAGTATGGCGCTGATAGAAGCGAACGATTCGGTTGCAAAAGCCATAAGCACAACTCAGCTCGAGGAGGACCGGAAACACAAATATGCACTGTGCATGAAGTGGCAACAAGTAGGTTGTACCTGCACTACTGACAGTGAAGTGAGCCGGATGACGCGGAATCCTTTTCGAGAATTTCCGTGCGTGGCAACTAATGTCATGTGACCTACACGCTTCAGCTACCAGCATTCTCGATTTTTTCGTTATTCTGGTTTAATAGAGATGTTTGACTGGCAAATGTTACAATCCATCGACCTGCGTACAACAAGCATCTCAAATTAGTGGACAGAAGCCCAGTCGTTCTCGGCCTACTGAGTCATCCCACAGCAAATAGATCTGCCTTAATGAAGAGCTGTCTGTGGACTTGCCCATCGTCTTCTTAGTTGGTCTACTAACAAGCTCAGTTTGACAGTTGATTGGTAAAACGCGATCAGACAGCTTATCTATTGCTGATTATGGCTAAGTCACGAGGTAGGAAACCAGCTTGTGATTTCTGTCAAAGCAGTTCGACCCGTGACAACCATGTACATAACTTCGCCATGCTTGGTGACTTGTGGTGTGACCAACTTTAGCCGATGGTTGGTGGGGTGAACTTTTCAATGGCGCAAAGTATTACGGACGACATTCTGATTGTAGTGTAAGTCGTTGTCGGACATATAACCGTTAACGCCGAACTGGTGACAAAAAATGACTCGTCTGTTTCAAGTCTCCACCAAGAGTCGGAGTTGGTGTCCTACTTGCGAAACGAAGAAGACTGATGTTGCTGATAGAACTGATCAATTATTGTCACCGGGTTGCAAACTAGCAGTGTGCGGACAGAGATGAATGGGCTGTGATCCGGTCAGCGCCAGACAGGTACGAGTACAATATAGCCAATACAGAGAGAGATGCTTTTTTTAAAAAAAAGTGAGGCTACCTGTTCCAAACTTGTCTCCCTTTGCCAGTTGTTTGCTTGCCTAAGAGGCCGATCCAATAACAAGCGTGCAGTACACTTAACGGAGAAAGAATTATAGTCTCCGGTACCACTTTGTGTAATACGGCCCGGTAAGCTGCAACCCAGGTGCATTTTTTTGGCAATGTATTTCAACTCGTCAGTGTATCTATCGACATTTACTAAGTCTGGGAATAGAATAACTTACCAAAGAACTGTATATTAAAAACTCACAAGAAGAGAGAACAACGGTTATAAAGTTAACCGAACTGAATTCTATCTTTTTTAACCCGATCATATGTTGCGTTGACACAAATTCCCACTACTCACATCAGACGCAGTGTACGTGTAATTAAAAAAAACACCAGGGAAATATGTTAGATAAATTCACCTCCCTAGAACAAATGACAGCAGCGGTGAATCAGATCCGCCACTAATAACAACATGCTAGCGGGTCGGATATCAGATACATCCGCTAATCTGAGTGGCCTGGTAGGCAATATCTGCTGACATTGCTTATCGCGTGAGTTCAGACATAGTTCAAATGCTGTGTTTAACATCCTGGGAAATGTAAAATATTTTCGTTGACGAAAAACCCTCTTTGAAAGGTGTAAAAAGCGTTTCATGGAATTTACTTACAAAGTGCAGCCCTTGGTTTTAAGACCGCTCTGATGGTTATGTAGCACTTGTTTTCAAGTTCTTGGCATTTCGCAGAATCGGTAACTCCTGTTGAATAGTACAGAATCCACATAGGTTCAGAGTACTTCAGTTGACAGGGGAGGATGGATACGTGGCCTAGAACATTGAATAAGAATTAAATATGAGGGAGCTCGTTTATCTGGGTAAACATCCAAGATTTGGTAGAAAACTAGACAAGTGTAAGTGTGTAAGCAAGTTATCAAGGCTTGACTTCATTATATTAGGTCATGGCAGATTGTAGGGAGAAATGCCAGTGTAAAGACTGTCTGCAGTTACATTTTCCGTCAGATTTTATCATGAACGAAATACAAGATTGGTTGCGGTACTGTTAGAATCTAAGAGCTTTGTCCTACTCGTATAGCTTGTTATTGACAAGGCACCGTCGTTACACAGGTTGTTGGGGATAAATGCTTGTCCTAACATCCCACCCAGTGGGTTACGTCTCATATGTGCAGCATCCAAAACGGTGTTTCAATATAAACAAAGATATGTTGGTCGTAGAGTCGACGATGAAGATATGGTCATTATTGACACTTTCATGTGTTCTTGAGCATTGTTATTAATGAAGTTAATGTATGATGTGAAACCGGAAATCCTGTGAATAATGTCTAGATGGATTTCTGTAAATTGCAACACATTTGGTGCTGGAAGTCAGAAGTCTTCATTAGGGTACAGTTATGATACTTTATGGCGGTAGAGCTTGACCGTGTGATAGGGTAATAAGTTTACGGGTTGTTACGGGAGGAAGGAGATATTTTTACTTCCGCCCTCTTGTTCCCTCGTTGATCAATGGAAAATTGTGTTGGACGGCACACAGTTGTGATTAGAAAGTGGGTGGAACTAAGTAAGGATTCGATCCAATGAAGTTGTTGGCTGCAATCATTCCCTAACGAACACTGAAACGCACTGAAACAACGATCTGTCATCTGTCTGTGATAGTGAGTTACAATACCGGTTGGGGAAGTTGTGGTGTGGGTTGGCTCTCACGTATGTTCCGAACGGGTAATATTTTATAACTGTCAGCTGTGACCACAGAGTTGGGTAGTATGTTCTAGTGTGAATGGACCCTGAGTGCGAAACTGTTCTGTCTGTTGACTAAGCTGCCTTTCCATTGCCGAATCACAGCGACTGACCCTTTAAAACTGATTCCTTATGTAGTGGTAGATATGCCCATGGATTGTTTGTGGTGTTAAGTATTGTGTAGGTACTAAGCAGGTCTCTCCCCTCTGTAACTGACTCAATTCAGTTGGTTCTTCTAAGTTGGTGAGTTCTCCTGACCGCATGTTCCTTTCAGCTGGCCATTTCTGAACGGCTTCAGTAGGTGCCAAATCTTTTTTAAGTAAGACCGACAGGCCCGTAGGTTGGTTTTCGTATGTGGATAGATTACAGAGTGAACATCATGCGAAACGCCTCATGGTGGAACGTTCCACAGATTCTTCCAAGTAGGCTCAGCGTTATTTGTGGTTTTTAGCTGTGGTAACATAATTTGTAAACAAACCCAATCTACCTGCCATTATGGTCCCTGCGGTTTTTGCCGACAAGGTACCTGTTAGTACACTGTTGACATTGAATGGCAAATTATTCTATGTGGACCAATGGTGTCAAACTTGAGCTGTTTGATCACCATTCTTAGGTAGGACAGCGTGATGTACGAGGACCGGAATGTATCTGAAAACCACTGAGTCTTTTTACCTCTTGGTATTGTACTCCATATTAGATGACCTTGTAAACACTTACGGAACATGATGAATAGAATACTCCTCTGCTTTCTCAAACTGAACCAGACATTTATCAACATTCTTTCTGTTAAAGATATTTGCGCCACAGTAACCACCTAGATAGGTGTGATTCGTAAACAACCCAGTGAACATCCAACAAATTCTGAAGGTGATTGAATCGGGCCCTTGAGAAACCATGCTAATTCGGCGGAAGTGGACAATACCACTTCGCTTTCGAACCGCTGGTACGATCACTAGCAAGTTGGAAATGTACAGAATGTACAGAATCTACACTCAGACGTATTCGGCTCATCGGACCTTTCAAGCGAGCCGTGTTTTTCGGCACACTTTTGCGTATACAAATGCCCTACTTATACATGATGAGTAGACGTAATCTAAAACCGCAAGTTTTGTTTAAAGTCCTGATAACATGATTTCAGCTGTTAATTCTCTGTTAGCTTCCCCCTCGGTATCGGTTATCGACATTATTGGAGTACATGATGTAACATAGTGGAGGTTACTAGGATAAAGCACAAATAATGTGGGGATAATTCACATATGACATTGGTTTTTAATAAAAAACTGTAGAGACTAGAGATTATTTTGACAGAAAATGTGGTCGTGCATAACAGTTGTGTTCTTGAATCACATAGGGGCATGCGTGCGTGTCACGTGACCCCCCTTCTTCCATTTCTTTCCGATCAAACTGTTTCTTTGCATTTCGAAACGCTGTAGAGTGGAGCTTGTTCATAACATGCTGCTGGGCCACAAAGGATTTCGTCATACATTTCATCATAAAATAAACTTACTACATACCATACTTGTACCACGAATTTTGTAGTGCAATGATGCATACGTCTGACACAAGCTTCGAGTTCCTACTGGTACGTGGTATAGTTTTATCCATTCTGTTAATGCGCGTGATAAAAAGCGTGAAGTGTACATATAGCATGGTTAGCCGAGTGTACTGACAATACTGGCTAGTTGAATCATTCGCTGACTTTGAACACGCGTGCATATACTCATATCAAGTGGAGTCATGTGACAGAGATTTTCCTCCGCTGTGAGGTTTGGAATCAGACGTACCTCTCGACAGCATTTTCACTACTCGGCATTTTATGTACTTCCGGTTAATCGAAATTGGGGGATCAGTGTTCATCCGGCGCTTGTTCTGATCAATAGTCGCAGTTATCAACACCTGGTTTTCGTTCACATCAGCTACTGGTACTCGTATATGAGAATCGTTCAGCTTCGTTCCAATGTACCGGGCTGAATAGATCGAGCAGATGCTTGTGACATGAAGAGTTATGTTGCCGTTCCCTACTTACATGCGGTAATTGCACCCAGGAGATATTTTGAGGACGATTAATTTGTTTTCAATGTTAAGACATTTATCTGTCATGAAAACACGAAAACTCACTCTGAGCAAAAGAAATGTTTTGCTGACAAATAGTTTCTTAGGAGTATATGAGTTTTTGTTACAACGGTTTTAGTCACGGCGGTGTTGTGCTGTACAGGTTGCAACATCTCGGCAATTTTCAAACTTATTTCGAAACTGTGGGGCCACTGGCAAAAATAGATCCAAAATTTTGGGGTGTTTCGCTAAAGTGAATACGTGTCAGGCAGTCAACATTATAATTCTTCCCACAAATGCAGCACCGTATGTCAGTTGTTTACCTTTGTTGAATCTAGACAAAATACTGTTCAAGCTTATACTGAACTGACCTGGGTGTCGCTGTCCACGACTAGTTTATTCAGAACGACTTGGCCCACAAATGAACAGAAGGGCTGTCACAATAAATTCTTGATATCAAGAAAAAATTTGAACACGGGGTACTAGTTACCCTTAAAATGTCTAAAAGAATAGGGAGGTTGAAATTTCGCTGTTTGAAATGACACACTACACAGATAAGAGAAGAATTATCATGAAACACATAAATGGTGAGTAATAAAAGACAATAGAAGTATAAGGATCTTAAAATAAACTTCCATGTGGAACAGTATAACACACATTTCAAGCACAGTATGAGAATTATTTTGGAATCGTCGTCACAGCTGTTGAAGGGTCGCTACCTTCCGGAA
>QNGE01007857.1:0-20423 GCA_008508345.1 Paragonimus westermani
TCCTCCACCTCGTCCTACACCACGATTTCTGCGGAACATGTGCTAACCTATAACGTTCAGTTGTGTATCTGGAATCTCAGGGGTGCACCAAGCTTCAGTGATTGGAATACTATAAGAATTGTATAAGATAAAGGATTTAAAAATGTGCATTTTATTAATTAGCGAAAGTGCGTTAGAAAGCAATAAACCTAGTATATTCTTCTTGTTCGGCATCATTTTTAGACCTTTAAAATGTCTAAAACAGAAATGTCTTTGTGACTCAAGGACTCTGATAACATCGCTTGTTCTGATGTCCTTGTATTGAGCTCATTGGAGAATGATTGGGTGTCACCTGCGTTTGAGTCCTTGTGAGGAAGTGTTGGAAAAGAGTTAGTAAGATATGGTTGGGTAGTGGAACAATGGGGAACGGAGTAAGTAGGGGAGATTTGAAAGATGTGTCCCGCTAGAAAAAGAGTAAGTCTGAGGTGAATTGGTAGTACCCATGTGCAAGTTGTGGCATTCAAAATGCTGAGCATTTGATCTAACTGGCGCAAAATGTCGGTCAGCCGCTCGCTTTTACTGCGTATTTTCGCCATTACAGCCTCATATTCCTTTATTTTTCTAGCCTGATCTATGAATACGTTGGTGATGGAAACTGAACAAGGTTTGGTGTTTTTCCTTCCGTGTGGTGTGCCAAGGCTCGCTTTTGAGACTATCGTTCCAGTTATGGCTTAAGTCTCCTCAGCAACTGCGTTGAAACTTTTCCTAGTAAATTATCCCTACATTTGGAACACACTCCCTTATGCAATTGGGTCCAGTAAGAATATACACCAATTCAAGCGAAACTTAGAATCTTTCTTTACAATGACGAACGTCATGTCCATTTTCTAGGTCTACTTATCTGAGGGCATTATCTTCGAAAACGGACCTAAAAACATCTGAGGAAAAAACCCCTGTTTTGCGTGATGTCAAGTCATGCACCTCTCGAACCGATCAAATCTATTGCTTTCAGGATACACCGCGTACTTTCATGCTTGCCAGCGAACATGATGACTTGTCTATTGTCAACGCGTATAAGTGTCAATATACGTGCCCGTTAGTAACAACCCAAACAACCTGGCACACTCTTACCCCATACCTGTTGGTAGCTTGTGTCTGTGTTGTAAACCATCATGCAAAAGCTGGACATCCTAAAATCGTTCAAAAAACTCAATTTTTTGTCCCATGACCGCATAATAACCTCTAGCCACAACTCTTCCTTACCCTCCTCGGATAGACCACCCGAAAACCTCTCGGTGTGTTCAGACATTCTTTTCATTCTGTATACCGTCTGTACAAATATAATAGACATCTGAATTCGCCAATAATCGTACACTAGGAATAGCTTATAATCGATCTCCTTTCGCGTTATTTAATAGCAGCTGTTCGCATGTGGTATATATTTCATCAATCAACACAATGCTATTAACGTCACATAGGAGGTTATGTCAGAATATCACGTTCCATTGTTCGTCATAGCTCACATAGTTAGTTTCACGTTATCCCGTTTATCGCATAATTCCTCTCTCCATTCTTGGTTTCACTGATACATCCCTTGCGAGAAAACGTCCCACCCCGCCCGGACTCTTAAAATTCCGCAGTGGTTGTGCATATCGCAAGCTCCTCGAAATTCTTGGGAATTTGAGCGAAGATTGACGTCCGGTCGAGAGGTCCATGCATTCCTCGCGAAAGTATATGCGTTCCCACCTCGCCCACATCATGAAAAATTTTCTGCACATTTCTTCGGGACTATCTACATGGAATAATGGTCAAATTCTTTACCAATACACTCTCTTCATCCTCCGACCACCGTTTTTCTGGCACGACCTTGAGCATCAGGCCAGCGATCACCTTGTGGAGTCCAAATTGATGTAACAAATCAATTATTTTAACGAATCGTGCAGACCCCAAAAACTATCTTCTCAGAACCACGAAGCTCGAAGTTTCCTGCCTAGACTTGAATTTTCCCTCCATATAATGTCTGTTTTGTCTGTTTTGTCGCTCTACTCACTTTTCTGACTCGTTGTACAATTATCAAATTTGGCGTTCAATTATGTATATGCTAAGAATCACTGCGTTGATCACGCTCTCCTGAGTGTGTTTCTCACAAATGCGTCGAGATATATACAATTATTATTATTATTATTATTATTACAATAGCAGAGGCGGAACAGGTGGTGACTAAACAATATGAAGATTGTACGTCCTGCTTCCCTGTCATCATGCATTTTTGCGCAGGGATGATCGCTTGACCTCTGGCAATTTCTGAGTATTAGCTGACTTGGCAGGCATTGCTATATGATATTTCACTTTTACCAATAGGTTATGTTGGGAAGTCTCGGAGCAATTAAATATGTTGAAATACAGCAAATAATACGTCGATTTGAGTTATTGAACAGTAAAAACGGGATATGCGCTAGCACGCAATATTGACCAGCCATTTACGATCCACGCGCCAAACAATTCCGGTTGGCCAGCCCTTGTGTCTTGTGTACTGATGTTTCTTCATCAAGAACCGACAAGGTTTTCGAGCTCTCACTGGTATAGTTCTGTTTCACATTTGATGTATACTTCTTCCTTTCAGCGTACATTTATCTTGCACGTGGGTCCCGTGGCAGAGGAGTTGTGAACTTGTATTACCATTCAACCCCATCCCCCCGAGAAGTTAATCCAAATTTCCTGAATTGTCTTTCAGCCATGGCTTTCAAGACCTCATAGGGTTTTTTGCTAAGTCGGCTATAGAAGAGGCAGGCGACTTCGGAAATAACCTGTTCGAAAAGGTAGCACCTGGGAAATTGTACACAATCTTTTGTGGACGAACCCACGAAGAGTGGACGCTTGCTTCATCTTGACCAAACCGAAGATTGGGGTGACAAATTCCGAAATCAATCGGAATAATGAGACGAAATTCCCCAAGATTAGGGACCTTGCTCAGAGTCGTTAGTGTTAGAGGGAGAAAACTCACGCTCGCGAAAAGAAGACGACCAGAAAAAAATTGGGGGACGGGGATGGGAGCCAAATCCGAACGATAAAAAAACACAACCAGTTATGTATTAGAAAAAATAACTTGATTACCAAGGTTATAGTGCTAATCTCAGTAACTTGAAGTAGGCGTTCACAATAGATCTCATCACATTACGCCCGCCTTTTTTGGAAGAAGTTTCTTCTTAAACGATAAGAAAATTCCTGGCCTACTGATATTTACTTTGACACGGTTAGACCACGATAGCAAGGACTGTGTGAATGCGTAGGGCAAGGCGTGCGAGAGAGAAAGTGTTGTACGGTTTCAAACAAATGACAGGTAGTTCACTCATACAACGAACTTGATGAACAGGAAAACAATGTGTAATTAAAGAAAAGTTTCTGGTAGATAACATTACAAATATTGTTGTTTGTCACTTTCAGATAATCAGAAAAACCGATTTTCAGATGCACCAAGTGCCCACGAGCTAATGTTGAAGTATCCGGAAGATTTGACAATTGTGCATAAGCACAAGTGTGGTTTGAACGCCGAATTTTTCAAACGTGATTTGCGCGCGGAACGTCCGTGTGGTGAAGCAGTATACGCTGGTACATGATCGATTGCTCTGTTATCATACGTGACCGTTCACTTACCTCATAAGTAAGAATTATATATTGTTTATCCGATCTGAAAATCGATCAATAACCTTGGAACCATTTTGACTTTGACTTTTGCCTCACTGTTCTCTCCTGTCTTGGAGTTTCCATGCCCTCATCCAGGCCTCCTGGCCGACCATACATGAACACAAGTATCAGGCTCTTCCGGCACAACAATGCGCTCAATACTTCTCGTCGTATATTACAGAAGTCAAGTAAGTTGTCGCTTTATTGTGGAATCATAGCTGCTGTATTCCATCACCTATTGTTGTTTCGCGTTTTCTCACAAACTCTCATAGTCACTCTTGGTTTTTATTCGATGCATGGGATAGTTCCCCAATATTTACAACTTGGCTCAGCGTTTTCGTCGATAATTGGCCTGCACTGATAATGGGTGGGAAGTTATGGGTTTTTTAAGGGCATTCGAGCTGTAGCTTTGAAAGACATCGAACTAAAAGAATAAAGTGGTGTTTGAAGACAAATCGTATGTTTCTAGCAACTTCTGAAGACATGATGCATGGTTGGCTCTAGCCTGGTCTGGGATTAACGGCAACCACGAGACGGGCTCAAGCCCACTCAGCAGTACCCAGAGGCGCGCCAAACGAAAAAGTGCATAGGACCTTCGAGTACGTTATGCAACAATCGAAACGGTCCGATTGAAACTTTCCTTAGGTATAGAATCACGGATGAGTCGTTAGTGAAAGGGCGAACATCGGTTGTGTGCAATTATGTACACTGATTTCGTATCAGGCCTCGTATTCTCAGAGGTATGCGTACAGGACAGACTAGCGGCTTTAGCCGGGATCCTTAGAGGTACCGCACGATCGTTGGTCACTGCACACTGAATTTCGTGTGACTTTTGTCCGACACCAGTAGATACACCTTGTTAGGACGTGACTGAGTTACAGTATCCTGCAGTGAGAACAATATTGTAGGTCTCCGCATCCCTCCTGTTTACTAAACTGGACCAAATCAATGATTCAGTTACTGACTCGCGAGTGCGACAGTTTAAACCCATATTCCCATGTGCTTGTCAGTTTTCCTGAAATGCGTTCATGGGAAGTCTTGAATTACCTCCCTTGGAGATCGCAATGCGGTCATAGGGGTAATACGGTTTCTGAGAGAGTGACTAAGGGTGATCTAGTGATAACTCCGTTCGAGCAAATGTGTCTTGCAATGTCATATTGATGTGCTTCCTAACAACGGCTGGTTATCACATGTTTCGCCAGAACATCACCATGTCTGGCAAGAAATCAAAGCTCGAATTTGTACAGCCCTTTCTGTTGACACAGCAAACCATTTCAGTGTGCAAAGTGTATTGCTGTCTGTGATGATGATGATGATGATGCAAAGTGAAGAATGTCTTGTGCGACCTTAAAAAGTTCTAATTGGACCTCAGTGCTTGACTATTTTCAGCGGAAGCTCACACCCCAATATCCGGATGCCTAACACCAGTTTCATCGTAGCTCAATAAAACACGCCCCGGAGCATTATTTTCTTTTAGGGTCATGTAATGCCATCCAGACGGCATCTTCGAGTGCTTATCGAACAAGCCCCGCAAAGGGTTTAAAAATTCTTCTGGTGCTTCCAAGTAGAGATCAGTACGGCCCAGTTCCCTCTTTTTGCCTTTTCCTAATGGTAAGAGAAAATCAGTCTCTACAACAACCGACTGCCAACCCTGGTTTCAACCACGACTTTTCGAGAAGTAATTGCTGTGATCACGTTCTCTTAACCTCCATTCAGAGATGTATGCGCAAATTTGATTTTATTGACAGGACTACACCGCTTATGTGCCCGTTGATTTATAGTAGACTCTGCTTGAAGAACGTCGGGATTACGGGGGTCCAAACGTTTGAGATCATGCGTTTGAAGTAGAGCTTTTTCATTAGAAATTACCTCTGGAGGGTTACTGCTTTGGCCTAAAAATATTCATGGCGTACGGATTTGATCTAAAAGTGAACTTGTCAGGGTGAGTTTAGAGAAGCCGGTGGTAACATTTACTGTGAAAGTCTGCTCATTTACAGGCAAGGCCATCCGGTGAATGTTATTGTGAATGTCATGTGCTCCCAGTCTGTTTGTGAGTGAACGATGAAGCGCTTGATAAAATGTAGTGAAATCTATGGAATCGGCGTCTAATGAAGGTTTTGGCTTTTGGTTTCCGTTAGGTCATCCAAAAACATGCCGGTCACACAGGATCTATTCGGCCGGAATCCGCATTGAGCTATAAATGTGATTATTGACTAGAAGACATTTCAATATAGCATTCTTGAATGTGTTCAGGTATATTTTTTGATATGCTCGTTAAACCATCTGGCAAGTGGCTAGCAAGCAAGTGGCGATCATCTGGTTCCTAAACAGAAATCACATTAGCCTCCTTCGCTCCTGTTGAAATGAAGCCGGTAGTTGGAGTCACCTTTTGAGGGTTTTTTGATGCTTCCCTCAGTATATATATATATATATATATATATATAATACTTCTCTGGGCCCATTTGGTTAAACGAACTAGGCGTAAGACGTAAAATGCGTACCTTGTTCGTTGATAATTCTGTTGATAAGAGGTTGATAAAGTATCTGCGCTGTATTTTCAACGCCAGTGTAATGTTCCTCAACTTTACCATTTGCTTGATGCATCGTTAGGTGTGGAGAAATCATAGGCTTCAATGACGCACATAATCAGTTTCTATTAGTCAATGTCTTTAAGACTTCAGGTTTACTGGTTTGCCGTTGTGTTGTAACTACTTGCGCACAGAGGTCAGGAAGCTGGTGAATATCCTGTTGGTCTGAAAGGTTCTCAGTGTGCTTGTTGGGTACGTCCAAGTCTTTAATCAGTCAAAATTCTGCTACAACCGTGTCTTTCGTAACGAAAGTGCGTTGGGAAGGTTCTCAGTATAATCAAAATCATCCCGGTCGAAGTTGTGGGTAGGTTGCTTTTGACCGTATTGCTGGCTACAATGACAGAGGATATGGAACACCAGGATTAAGTGATTGCTGCTTCCAGAGGGACCTACAGTATTTACTTTGTTTACGGAAATACTTTTGTCAGTTGTTATATAGCCCAACGAAAAAGACTGTTGCCATATATGATGTCTTGTAGGCTCCACAGTGTTGTCATCGAAGTTTCCCCTGGAAACCTATCAAGGGTATATTCAGGTCCTTAAAACACCGAAATGTCTCATGTCGTTTTGTTCGGTTGTTTCTCACTCTGCACTGTCGGATCATGTTGACCTACTAGTGAACCTAGCAGTCGATTTTCCTCTTTTCTAAGATCAAGCCAATAAAAAAATGCATTTCGTATGCTTCATAGTTACCCTGATCATTTGTGTTTTGTGTCTTCGGTCTCATTTCTATTTCACCCAGGGCAACAAAACCAACAACTGAGCTAAAACCAGTACAAAAGTGGATATGAGTCACTATCTCCTATGTGGGTTAGCTATAGTTAAAAAACAACTGCGGGAGACCAGTTTAGACAACTCTCATTGATGGGGTTCAGTGCCATTCGAGCTAGCAAGTAATTTCATGGGTGGCACAGGTGCAAAAGCACGATATAAAAATTGACATTTTAAACTCTGGAAATGGGGACTATACGATCTGTTCGTGGGAAGCGAGTGATTACCACGATGTTGAATGGATAAAGCTTGAGCGACAGACTCCTCTTCCTAACGTTTTGATATATCTGAACAATGATATGAAAAGACCGACCGAAGGTAATTGTTGGTCGTTTTGGTGCCCCTGAATAGCTGTGACTTAGTGAGCACTTGGTTAATCAAACCTACAGTTGATTCCGACTGACCACCTACTCATATACGATATTTCGTGATTGTTTCCTTTCAGACCACCTAAATACGATCTCAGAGTTTTGCTTCCACGTATGCAGACGGCTTCATCGTTAGCGGTGTCCTCAAGACACAGTCATCGTTCTTTGCCATTGTTTAGGGACAGGTTCAAATGATCGTACATACGCTATTCAGAAACACAATACGTATTCAGTTCCAGACCCAGGAACGGTTTGCTGACTTATTTATACTGCGGAAGGGGTATACCATCAGGGGTTGGCCCAACTCTGTGGCCCCGTGAGCATAATACTTACTACTACTACGCGCAGCATGTAAATTCAAAGTTACGCCGATCTTCTCGGAAGTACTAGAAAGTTTTTGCCTCTATTGAATAGTGTACCAGTGATCACAATCAGCCGTTATATGGTCGAAGCGTTCTTTGTGTAACTGCACATTTCCACCTCTTTATTTACGGGGTGGTATTGTTGCAGACAAAATTGTGCTCTATATCCTTTGGACTTTGCCTCACTACCTAAACCACCTTACACCATCAGTGCCGCGACAACCTTGTGATCAAACTGGTATTAAGACCGCACCAAGCTTTAGGGCATTTGAACTTCCTTGATTGGGTGCCAGTGAACAGTCGCTTATGAACCTTCAGCCTCACCACTTTAAGGTCTGTCGAAACAGATAAGAAAGACGTTTATTACACCTTACCATCTTAACCTCTATGGTCGATGTGAGCAACAGTGGTGCTACTCTGTAAACACTCGCTCATTTCAACGTGTCACTTTAACTCTGGCCATGCCATCGCTCGTACCACACATTTTATCACTGGCTCTGATAACAGAGGGTTTCAAAGTGGTTAAGCTTTGAAGTCGCTTTTTACCCCTACTAATTTACTTATTGGAATTCCAATGCGGAATATTCGCGTGACTCGTTCACTCACAACCAACGCTACGATTTCATCCTTTCAAACTTTTCCCACAGTTTATGCGTGACGTGACATACTGCACTGCGTTGCCAAATACTGTCGGGCTAATTAAGTTCCGTACAAAACCACACGAGATAATTAAAGCCCCAAATCACTTTGATAGCTTTCTTAACACTGGCGTCGCTACTATCGAGTTGTCTTGATCCGAGGTATACTTTTCTAGTTAACCAATAAGAATAGGTCGATAGTCAGTAGTTTCGAAGTTCTTTTAAAACTTCAACACCACTGTTGCACCGTAACATTTCTTTTTGAGTCTATATACAAACGACCATTTCTACCCATCTGATTTCATTGCATCGTCCACTAATTATACGTGTGCTTATGCGAAACATGTTACAGCATCACCTAGGTTCTTTCATTTGCTCTTGTCAGGTTAACAGATCTCATCTCACTTCTCTCTGTGTTTTCTCAAAAACAGTAAATCGGTCTGTTCTGCGCGCAGCATCATTAAAAAGCAACAATGCTTCGTTAGCAAAACGTGTGGCTGAACTACAGATTGAACTTAATTCACAACGGGCAGCTACTCACGAGGCGAATGTTGAGGCGTGCAAACTGCGTCTGAAACTGGCTCAGCTTCACGCATACGTCGAGTCCAGATCCAAACTGAAGGTGAGCTAATATTGGGTTGCTTGTTTCAATGGCTGTTATCCCTATTCACCCTGCTAGGAGAATTTACTCAGCTTGAGCGAGCTTATTGTATCCATGTTTGAAGCTGGGAAATCTGCGTTTCGTTGCGTTAATGAGGCAACCACGTTGCTTGATGGTGGCACCTCGGAGCAGTCCGTTTGCTTCGGTTCAAACTTATTCTCTGACACAGCTGCCGAGTTATCCAACTTCCTTAGTCTGGAGTTACCGTGAGTCATTCTTGATTTTGTTTCATGCGTTATTCACAACTTGTTTTCAATTCCTGACCATTGTCCATTTCCAACATGGACTCAGATTTTCCATAATCCTTTCGTGTTCGCCAAAATTAATTTTAATTATAACTTTCTTGGTTTTGGTGTAGCTTTTTCTTCCGTAGCTCATTTTTTGTAGTGTTACCTTACACAGTGCTCCTCAAAATAACATAGGTAGACGTCAGACTGCATGCTGGTCTATGAGGAACACCGTTAAACACCACAAATCAGGGACGCCTAGTCCCTCTGTCCCTCTTCCATTTTCCATCGCATTGTTCTCAAAGTTCATCTTAACGTTTCTCATAATGTTGTGACTGGGTTTCTGTTGTCTGTAGAATCCCAACTGCGGCGGTGTTCCTCGGTGCAACAGCGCTCAGCCCAGTGATTCTAAACCTTTTTGTTATGACTTCTTGCGAATCGCGTGATTCTGATAAAAAAACGAGTGTAACCTTCGTGTTTAATAGTTGCGTAGTAAAAACATTTGATGTTAGCTGAACTCAGCTCACCAGATCAGTGAAGAATATGCTGTCGTTGCAGCCAAAATGCACGATTGGACTTGATATGGGTCTCATACCTGTTTGCTGAGACTTCAACAATATTGGTTAATTTTTCTTTCTTTCTTCTCACTTACCACTTTATATAAAACAAACCCCTTCCGGATTACGTGTTGAGCCCGTATGCACACCCTGTAGTTTTCTTGAATGGGTGTTTCTTATTGACCAGTGTGTCATCGATGGCACACACCGGTACCAACTGACTGAATTTTTTGCATTTCTTTAATATTGGGGCAATTTTGCTTGTTGCATCCCAGCACAACGCTTGCTCAGTGATTTAGCAGGAGTCATCGTTTTCCTGATAGTGACATTATTTATCCACTAGCACTTCCCTCTATTTTGACGCCCGATTTTTCTGCCTTCCATGCACCGCTGGGGACTGCAAGGTTTTTGTCTTTTGGAATACCCAAACATGACGCATGAAACAGTTTCGCATTGTAACGACTACCACACGACATAAACACATGCACCAACCGAGGGATTCCTCTTCGCTGTGATCTGAACGCTGGTTGGACGGCTCAGTAATCAAGGGATGAATGCACAAGTGTAACCTTTAGCGAGTCCGGAGGGGACAATACTTTAGCAAGATCTTGAGAATGCCACTAGGCACTTGATAGGTTATTAAACGAACCTCGGAATCCAGTTTAGTCGCCTTCTTGGATAACTGTCTCCGCATGCAAACACCAATAATAGTTGAGTGATCTTTAGTTTCGTCTTGACTGATATATGTGGAGTCATTTGATTTAACCCCTGCCTCAGAGAAGGGTAATTTTGGGTTGTGATTAACGGCTGCTTTTGCCGTCTGTAGGCGGACTGTATAAAATAAAATTGCAGACTGTACCTAGTTAATTTACCGAGTGGTGAGGAGATTTATTTTTCGTGGTCGTGGAAAAATTACCTGTTCAAACTAGATGAAAACTTTCATCTCACGACCATCTAGTACTGTCAAGACCCCAAGTGAATGAGGTGTGTTTTGTCAAGCGACCAGGGATGGGTGATTAGCAGTCGATTAAGTGTGTTTCAAACGACCGAGTAGCGGGTCCGGTATTACGAACAATCGGTAAACCGCCAGTTCTAAAATAAATATATTTGATGGAAATCCGTAGCTTTGTATTGTCCTACATGCGGAGTAGTGTTGTTTTCCAACCAAGCGATGTCCTGATAAGTACGTCCTGCATCAAGAATTTGGCTGTTTCACAGAATACATTTGTTAAACTGTAATGGCGATCTAAACCTGATCGAGATTCTATGGGGCATGTTTGCTGGGTAAGTTAAGTGATGGAGTTCAGGGTAGCTTAAAAACGTAAATTCACCAATCCTAATTCAGCCTGCTTGACCATACGTGTTGGAAATATTTTGTAATGATACACTGAACTCTCGAAATGATGCGAAAGATTTCTTACTAGCTCACTTCGATGGACCACATGCTGAAGCGGTCTTATAGTTTTTTGGTACTCATTTTTTTGTCATCAGGTAAAGAAGAATAGATGGATACCAACCAACTTCCTCATTATGACACGTAGTTACATCAGTTGTGGACAAAAGTGAACATTCTGTGATGTAGTGCTGTGTAAGTATCTGTACTCTATTAAGTGCTGTCATCGAGTCTGATCCTCTAGTGTGTTTCAGTATATATATATATATATATATATATATATATATATATACTGCGTAACTGACGACTTTTAACCTGCTCCGGTGTTCATAGTGTGCATACTGTGTGAACAGTGCGGGACGATCGATTCCATTTCATTTCATCGGTTTTATTTCAATCCTGCAGGAGGGCTGAAGACAAACGAACACCGACCTATAAGACCCCGTTAGTTGTAAGTACAACTTACCCAACTAATCAACAAAATAGCTCGCGAGCACTACACTTCACTAGTACAAACGAAGAAGATGCGCGACGTAACAGACTTTCCGGTGGTATTTTATATGAATCGTCGATTAATTGATGAGTTTACAGAAAAAGAGATTGGGTGGNCGTCTGATAGCCAAAGCTTCAGCAAACTGGAGGATACGTTTCCGGTGACTTCGAAAAATCACAGAGAATGCGTCACAAATCTTGACTCTGTGTCCTGTTTGGATTAGGTGTCTCGCTATTGATGATGTCGGGTGCCGTCCGTCGGTCTCGATGCAAGCGCCTGGTGTTTCTAGCTGTTTCCAGCCATTTGAGAACATGCTCTTTGATACAAGAAGCCAGCTGACGGTTTGTTCTCCCTATGTAGCTCATACTGCAACTACATGAATATTTGTATAGACAATGGGATGTGACAGGCTGTTTGTTCGTAGCCGAAGAGACTGGTAAGGCCTTGGTTCGTTGTATTATACATAGTTTTACAGCGTTATAAGATCTGGATACAGCAGCTGTTAGACGTCTTTTTGTCATTGTTGACCAGCCGTCCCCTAAAAACGGGAGTTCTAAGTATACCGTCTTCTTTGGTACTGTCGTTTCTTTTATCCTGGGGGTACTGACACTTCTAAAGATTACCTGTTATTGAGTTACCGTGTACTTTTCCACTGTTTCCTGCAGTTTATCACAGGGTACACACATTCCGTGGTGAACACGACACCGTTCATTTTACACAAAGCAACCGACTTAACAGTTTCTGAAAGACAGACTTCTTATCGTCGTTACTTTCCGCCATGTCTTCGAGGATTTTCACACCACACCTTGAATCCACACTTTTCCACACTTTGGTCAGTCTGTTGCCTCAGGACATTGAATGTCTACGTCAGTGACAGCAGCAACACCTTTACTGTCGAGGAGGTCACTATCAACGTTTATTTCGCTGGAAGTTTTTTCAATGTTTGTATTTGATTTCATCCCTCGAAATGACATTTACGTGTAATACATCCAGGAGTAATCTAGCATGTAAAATCAGTAGTATTGGACTCATTTTTAACGCTGATATCTAGTGAATTAGCTGGATGCCAACAGATCAGTCTGTGTTAACAACACTTTTGAGCCACTAATTTAATTCAGTCGGCAACTGTAACTCATTGTTTATCAATAAGGAGGTTTGTCAGTTTGTCCGGTACATCAACTTTTCTCAGTCATGGCACACCAACTTTTTAATCTGTACGACACAAATATTGAAAACCAAAACAGGTGCATATAGAAGTAATGTGTAAAAACAACATTTCTATCACAGAATGTGAAATTTTGGTCACGTTAGCCGAACTCTTGACCACACGCAGCAGCCCTCTCTTCACGCAGTCTTGTTTGTTCACTGGATTCTGGGGTGTGCTTTTCATGTTGACCGATCACCACAGGGATCGGTTCAAACTGCAAATGCACCCTGCAACGCGTATAAAGCTATATCTTACCTTTTTTCACGGATTTTTTTTAATCACTTCAAATCGTTGGTATCTAAAGTACACTTGTGAATACTATTAGGTGAATTTCACAAATAGAACGGAATCTTTGTATTTTCTAAAGTTTCTGAAAATAGGATGCGACAAATTCCTGAGTTCACTTTAAAAAATCCTGTTTCTGGTATCAGCTATTGGGAAATGCCCCTTCCATTTATGTTGAAAGTCTTCCTGTGTGCTGCGTTACGGTTTACTCTTTACGAAGCAGTTGAGCTTAGTTGGATTCTTGTGACACTGTTCTGGTCTTAGAGCAGCTTTTCAACCAACTATCGGGTCATTTATTCAGCATTTTGGTTCACTCGTAGGTCAAGTCTGTCTCAAAAGGCTTCAGTTGGAATTAGATCATGACTACAAGTTGGTCAGTCCGACATGTATAATCCACGAAGCAGGGGCAATACTTTTGGTGCTCGGCACACCTACCTCGGGACTGGAAAATGACCCCCATTAATATGATCAACATAATAAATGGCAATAGACTCTGTTCACTTTGCTGATAACAATTTTACCTTTGTTTTCTACGTAACCTGAAACCATTCGCGCCATTCACGCTAGTGCCTGTTAACGCGTCTCCAAACAATTACTGGTCACCTGTCATTAAGTTTCTTGCCATGGTGCGTCGTCTCTTTCGAATAACTTTCCCGTCACGTTTGTATCGACCGGATTTCTTCTCAAACGTCACAAATTCCCACTGAGGTGTCCATGAGACATGAGACTCAGCTTACTTTGAACAACAGACTTTGGCATAGTTGGCGAACGTTGACCTTATCCTCCTGCAGTAATATTACCACAGGTTTATCACGACGTTCTTTGTGTGGTTCTCGTCGGAATGACTATCGCAATGACAGATTTTAATGCTGAAAAATTAGTGTACAATTACGTACTATTTGATAGACTCTGCAGCTGTCCGTCCTGGATAAAGTTGCTTGTCGTTTTTTACTCTCATGTGCCGTTATAGATGTGCATCTCAAGAAACTACGGGCTGTGTATTCTGACCTCCGAGATCGTTTACCAACCTCCCTGGAACTCAAAATTCACTTAGTTGAAAGCCAGAATTCACCAAATGTTGCACATTATGCCTAAACAGAAATATCGCCAACCCTACTTGACTGACTGTCTGAAACCGCGGTGATCATGTACACATCTTTCTCTTAATCGGTCTACCGAATCGAACTCACAACACCGCCTCATTTTCTAACCCTGGTGCTATCAGCCTCTAATAAGTGGTTGTTCTTTCTACTATTGATGTGATTCAAGCTTCGTACGTGCCATAAATAAGGGGTGAACACATTGTCACACGGGCGGACTTGTAATCATACTGTTACCAATTTCGAGAGATTGATAATTTCGAAAACAATAAACGGTTTTCTGTAAGATTCTGTTGTATTGACAGCTGACAAAATCGGTTCGTTGAACGCTAAAAGCAGCCACTTCATGTCTTACTGTAGCATATTTACCTGTTAAATATGGTTTGTCTCCTAGTTATGCCTTTTTTTGAGAACAGTAACACACAGCCTGTGCGTGCCTCCTGTATTCCGTAACCATATTCTGTGACTGGATGCATGTGGGCGTTGTACGCCTTGCCCCTCATTGGCGTACTGAGGTCACACTGGTCTCACAAGTGTGGAAGGCTGATTACTTTGCCACTAATTGTTACGTCATTTGGACTGTGACTATGGAACGATGCAATTCTCACAGCGGTTGCATGCCACTACAATGCTCGAATGCACCTTGGCATCCTGCGCTTCACTAGGATGAGATGCAGGCACCTTACTGTTTTCTGCTCGGGCATGCCCACTGCAGGAGTCCGTACAGATACGTTGGCTATGGCCCCAGCCTAGTAAAATCACCGGACCGGCTGAAGAAAGAGAACAATTTGGATAAAAGGCAATTGCCCTCATGCGAGTGTCTTTTTCCCCAAAACGTTTCCATCCTAACTGAAACTTTTGTAGCATTGTTTCCTCCGTTCTTTGTAGGCGGTCATTTTGCTCACGTTGTTTCATCCATACTGATGTGTTTTTTGCTATGCACACTGTATTGTTGGATCAGACCCATTTGACCATCAGACAGTTAAGTCAATTATTAAGCGTGCCAACTTAGCTCAGCATCCAATCCACTTGCGTAAAGTATGAGGTTGCCAATTGGTGACCTGACAGAGAAACATGAAAACAGCCCTTGATAAGTTACAAACCATAGGTAGCGTTTGTCATCCGCATTGAGGCCCTCGTGATTCATCTGGCCTCTGGTTGAACACCCTAATGCGATTCAGTGACGCGAATTTTATCGCCGTTGCGCTGAATTGTTTGTGAATTAATGCCAGTGAAACGACGCAGTGAAAGCTACAAGGAAACTGTACAGCAGATGCTGCCTCACTCACTTGCAGCCCGGTTGCTTGTTTGCAATATGTGATCACATTTTTTTGAGTATTCTATCTTAAAATTGAGGGTTTTAGAAATGCCATCCTTCCCATTCCTCCCCCTCCTGTCGACTAGGAGGATTTCCTTGTATGTGTATGGGAATTAAGCCTTGGTACCAGCCACCGATGTCCTGCCTAGCGTGTCAGCGATACGTCATGTGTTCAAGATTCATCACACGTTGTCATGTTTACGTTAGACGGATTTTGTTTGTGGTCGCTTATGAGCATGTACCGTATCGGGTGGACATCTGAAGTGGCAAGCTGTCGTTATGCGTTTGGCAGGTGACTCGAGGCGATAAATTGTCAGAATGCCAACACGTTCATGATCTATAATAAAGCGGTGATTAATGTCGCGGTAATGTGGAATTATCAATGAACAATCCACCCCAAGAGTGGTTGATTAGTGCAAATTCCAGTGCAAAACCTAGCACTTTGTATGCTTTTTTTTAATCCGGCTCACTGTGAAATTAATGATTGTGTATTTTCAAGTACACCACAGACTCCTTTTTGGCTCTATGGAAATCGACAGTGGATAACTTGTTGTTACTCAAAATGTTTTGCTCTTACTATTCGTTCTTTTAACGGTTACATTGTTGAGATAAGTAATTTGTCCTCCGCACGACGGCCGTTTCTCGCCTCCGACGCGGCAGAGGGTTAAAGACGAGCTTTAACGTCCCACGTTTACCAGATGTCGAGAACGATTCAAGCAACACTGTCTTCATAGGGCTACCAATTTAGACCAGCTGGAGGGCATGAAAAATCTCCAAGATTACGGTGGTTTTATTCGATAGCTGGTCGTCAACTAGATCAACGGCTCTCTGGTTGTTCCCGGAGGAAGGTTCATGGCTGTTTGTTCCGTGTCCAGGGTCTCATCGTCTTCATCATCATAGGCAGGAGTACACCAATGACTCGCACTGATACCTAACTGCTACACAACCATGAAAAAACAAGCCCTGTACAGAAAGATAAAAAATAAAGAGGAAGGGATCTAATTGCTAGAAATAACTTCGGCTACATTTAAACATTTAGCATCAAGGCGCCTACACCTTGCAGGTAAACAACTGAGTTGTAAGTGAAATAAGGTGCCAGCAACAAGACAGCTTCCTTACGTCTTTCACTGCCCCGCGTCATTAGCTGTGCTCATTTTACAGACAATTCGGCCAAACAACGACAGCATTCACGCCACTGAGCTCGGTTCGCCGCTATCTCACCTGAAGTCTCCAGTCACCGATTATGTGAGTCGCGAGGTCCCCAGTCAGCGAGGCAAACCGGGCGTACAGTGGTTAACCTCTTGGTGAACGACTTCATTTCTCTACGCTAGGTCATCATTTGTTCACCTCACGTCAGGTGGCCGCAGCGTCGATAGAGTGTTCGGTGTGGCAGACGACTAGCTGCGTTTGGGTCTTTCTGACAATGGCCTAGTCCAAATGAGTACTGGGCGAAAATGTTACCAGCTGTTTGTGATCTTACTGCTTTCGACAGTAAGTTGATATGGTCTCGTGTACACAAGATGTCCTACAACTTTGCGGCTTGTCGCGACTTTCTGATCGATGGGCTGAGCGTCTTGAAAATGTAGTCGGTTGGCCTCATTGTATGACGGCTGCCTTTTTTCTGTCCCTGTCGTTTCTAGTTTACTGACACCTCTCACAATCCGAAGGTTTCTGAAACACAGACGGGGCGAAATGCGGAAAAAAACATGCAAGTTTCTGATCAGATCGTGGGCCCATCAACCACTTTTTTGCTTGGTGGCAGACATCAGAGCGTCGGCACGTCAAATTCTAGTGAACCGTTTGGAAATGTCCAGACCTAAAGCTTATTTTTACTTCGGTTATCTCTATCGCTCCCCTGACCTACCTTTTTCGTAGAGACTTCCGTAAGATGTGTTAATTTCTTCCGAAGAAAAAGTGCTTAGTTTCAACGTAGAGTGTGTGTTCATCATTAGCTATTTCGGGCATTCTATGTGTCAGGTGGCGTTTACCAGGGATGCTGTTTTATAAATACAATCGTATAACTGGGCGGACTTCGTGTGTTTCGCCCCTTAGGCGAATCGGCAACTGTGACTACTTCGACGGTACACGAACCAGGTAGGGTCACGCGCTCCTGTATAAACCGACGTTTGGCGGTGGAAAGTTACTGCAACGCTGATTATCGTCTAGACTGTGTTATGAGAACTCTCGCGTCCACGCACGCACCTGCATATGTCATCTACGCGCTCATGCAAACTCAATTGGCGCTCTCCAGCCACTAAACGAATGTCCTGGGAGGGGAGCCGGAAGATTCCGGTAACCCCTAGGTTGCGCCTCTACTCTTGTGGTTAGTTAATGAATGTGATGAATGATATGATACCGGTAAACGAACTCCATACCATACCGTTCGTTTAGATTGTAGGATTAATCTAAATGGAGTGCGCTTTGCGTCAACGGTTTATATTGTTGGATTTATGGTGACCCTGTTTTTGTTGTCACGAACTACCTGATTGAGATTGTTGATTTTCCCGCCTATTTGGATAGTGTGATCTACTCAACTTGTACTGTTACCGACACAGTACATATAAAGTTAAGAGCATATGGTGGCCTCCGTCTGTTGAGCGTTCCCGAGACATCCGATTGTCAATTGAATTTTTGATGCGTGTGTCCGTTTGATACTAGCCTCTTGCTCATATACTTAGCCTGTTCGCCTTTGAACTATATTCTACCATTGTTGCTTCCGTTAAATAGCCTGTAGAGGCTGTAATGCTCATCTGGCTGTCTTGGACGATCTTATGTTTACAACTGTTTGCTGTGCTATTAGGTATACAAATTTACCAAGTCTAGTTCACTGTCGCCGTTGATCTGAGAGATTTCAGTAATTTTTGTATGCATTATTCACTTCTTTGCCATCACCACAATTCTTGTTCGTTGTTTTTCTTAGCGATGTTTCCATTGATGGCACGTCAGTTACAAGATCTATTTACAGGCTTCACGTTAAGAAGCGTGTAACGGATTGTTACGAAAAATCTGACATGACTAAGCATTCCTTTGCTCACAGGTAAATTTCTCCGTCTGTTACAAGGTCGATTGTCGCCAGATCATGGTCGTTAAGTAGTTCGTGCACCATTGTTTACGTTGACTTTGACGAACATAGCCCATAAGTGTTGCGGTAGAGTGGATAATAAAATTGAAACGCAGTAATGTGAGGACGCAATAGTATTTGTTGACTGTGGGATTGTTGGAATCTCATGGTCTAATCGGAAACTGTTCTTTCTTGCTTGATTTGTCTGAGGGTTAGCATGGATAGCAGATTTAAACCCCGGTGTAAACGAAACCGCTCCGTTTACCTTCAACCATGAGTTGATTAATCAGATGTAGCTCGTTGGTGGAATATGAGTACTAGTACTAATACATCAACAACAAATGGTGTCTATAATCCTCACCATCGTTCGTTTTAACACTAGTTATTTCTAGAAAAGGCAATTCCAGGTGTGGCAACGGACCCGTGGAATCCAACTGTGAGCAAGTAGTGAATATCCAACGGAAGAAAGACGACGAACCAAACAACTGAATGGTCGTTAGTGCGAATGAAAAGACCCTGGTGAAACCAGAAGAAACTGTTGGAACAGTCCTATTGATCAGACGGTAGCCACTGCCTGTCAGTCCTCGCATGGTTCAGCACTCCCTGGATAAAACGATTACCAAGCAAGAAAAACAGGTGGTGTATGCACATGGTTGCACAAGGGCACATGCTATTTTAGAAAGAACATTGGGGGGTACAGTGATGTACATACTACGTGCTACCCACGATAATTTTTTGAGGAGTCATAAACGATTGAAAAAGTAACATGTGCACATGTGATAACGAAATCCTTTGTGCCCGGTCACCCCAAGCTTACTTGTTTAGGTTTGAGCAGCTGGACAATGCCTATCCATCGCTATGTGTGGTAGCAAGCGTGTAATCATATGGTCAAAACCACCTACTTTTGCCGGCGATTAGTTGGCCTGTTGTTGGCATTCTCTTGAGGAATATGATCAGGTTTGTTTTTCCATGCTTACAGGAAACGACTTTTTCAATTTAACGTAGTCATTAATTACCTCCATACATTAACTGGAAGCAATTACATTCACTACTGTTCCACTTGAAACCTACTTTTTGTTCAGTTGCATGCTTCCGTTGTGCATACGCCTTGGTTGAAGTACTTCCCACTGCGCATGATTTCAGGAAAGACCAGTCCAAGACCTTAGTCACTGGTGTTCCCGTCTCTGCCTGTCCCAAATCTCCTCACTCAAGAACGCTTTTCGTGATGCCAGAATCGGAACAAGTCACCGCGGGTACCACGACGACTACAGGGATAACGGTCACCAGGCGGACCGCCCCTATAGATCAGTCGATATGCACCCAACATCGAAACAGTCCATGTCAGTCTGTTTTAGTGGCTCATCAAGAATTAGCCAGTTCTGTTCCATGTTCGAACTCTCCAACTCCCGTTCCGTTTGTTCAAGTAAGTTTGGGTCGTTTGCTTCTTTTTTATCCGCCACTATTGTCGTACAGTTTTTACGTAGAGCACGCAGACTGCTATCGTTTGTCTGTCATGCCCTGGACTGCCACATCTATTCTCTTGACCTCTCTGTTGTATGTATAATGCTGCCCTAATGTACCGAGGAGAATGCAAGCCGTCAGACTGACCTTTTTTTATCTGGTGCTGCCATGGTTGTATGTATCAACAACGTTTGATTGACTCATGTCTCTCCTTCCCTCTGACTACCGTAACCACTTTCATCGCGCTTTCTAAGATGTTCTGGGTGCAAA
>QNGE01007858.1:0-20421 GCA_008508345.1 Paragonimus westermani
AAACAATGGTTCAGCGTGCTGTTAAGTGTACGGGCAGTTTGCAAGAAGTCTGTTGGAAACAGACCAGGTTTATTTTTCGTTATTATTTCACTTACATGTGATTCTGAATCCGTGTATACAGTAATAGGCAGAGTTAAAGTGCTTTGATTTATTATGTAAACATTTCGAACTGTAGTTATGATATGGCATAGTGATTCACCACCGTTTTGTCCATCCACGATTTTGCCATTGGTCATCTTCTGACGGTGCACTTCGCGCTGAACCCTCCGAAATAACACTCTATACAGCACCTAGGCTATCAAGGATTTATGCAGGCTGTATGTTTGGTGGGTGTGGTCACGTCAGTCTATCTAACCGTCTGTTATCGCATGCACGAAAATTTTGTCATGCATGTCTTGTTTGCGGGCTCGACAGTCAAGCCCTCTCTCCACATCTCCATTATCGACTGTCGACGTCGCTTAGCCCCTCACGAGTCCATAGGCAATTTTCAACGAATACAAGTTTCGTCTCTTAGTGAACCTTATATTCAGTTCGCGTCCGGTACCTGTTGCACATACCTAAGAATCTTCAGCTTAGTGGACATATTAAATCTGGTGAGCCCGTTCCTGTCCGTAGTTTTCCTGACCATATTTTGTTCAATCAGTGTGCGTAGTTTGCTTTGCATATATATCCATTTACCACTAATTATTGCTGTCGTATACATTACAGAGCTAGTAAACCACCATCATGCGGTAGCCGCCTCTCACTTCCGACACAGGCAGGGTGCACGATGTGTTACAACTCACTGAACCTTGTAGTTCTTACGAACAATTCGTGACTCCTCACTGCCCCTATCGTTCGCCACTGTCCGTCCTCTCAGCGGTATGATAGTCAACTACAATCGACGATCTATTCGGCATCCGACTAATCCGTACAACTGTATCCGAGAACAATAACCGATATTTGAAATTTGCTTTTCTGTAATTCCTTTAGGGCTACATGCACGTGCTCGTTTGCGGAAACGGAGCACGATGTCTGATTCAGCTGCTGTGTGTGGACCACATTATGGTGCATAGGCGGAAGGGTTGCTTCGTTAAAGGTCTAGGTACTTGATAACATGAGTAGCATCGGCTGTTTGGAACACGTCTGCCTCAAGAGAACTGCTGAACCTACTTGCGTTAATCAGCAACACGTATCAGACAGTTAACCGATTCTGGAATGTCTCGTCCCAGCGCTCCACTATATGCACATAACATTGTTTTGGCATTGACTGCGGCACCTGGTAAACTCCACTGATTCACCAATTGCACTGGCCTCAAAATATTCGCGGAATACTACTTCGCATATCTCTTATGGTGTTCACATTAGAAGCTATAACGGAAACCGTTTTCTCAGATAGTGATTAGTCACAAGACACCATTCGAGACACAATAGACAATGAACATTTTGCTAACATCCTTAACCCGTTACCAGAACCCTGATTACTCAGAAACTCACGTTCGTGATCGATTAAGACTGGTAAACCGAACTCTGCTGACGACTTCCATGTGATTCCTTACACCTGAGGTCACATAATCTGTTCGGGATGTATGCCTCAATATTTCATTCCCACGTGTTTAACTGGGAGTACTACAGTCGCTCATGTGGTTTGTAGCTCTCCTTTTTAGGTCACTGATCCTCATGTTACCATTCTTTAGAACGGCCGAACTGGTGTGAGACATCCCCTTATAGAAACACTCAGCTTACAACCCAAACAAAAAGTGGCGTGTTCAGACCTACGCAATCAAACGCACGATCTCATCACATTCTATGGCCAAGCTGGAGAGTATGTAGAGTGGTCAGTGAAACGGTTCAGGGGAGAACTACTTCAAAAGTAATACGAACGGAACTTTGTAAACCACATCTGTTGAAACAATCTGAGGGAATATTACCCGGTCTGCTTCTCATCATCCGAACATGACTGATGATGAATCAAAACTACAACGGGTTGGCGCCGTTCATTAAAATCGACTCGGTGACTTTAGATTCGGAATGGATACTGCAGACTAATAGGTTGAACGTGAGAAAAATAAGCAGAAAAAGAAAATGATCAAAGGTTTATCACGGAATGCAACTAACATAAACTTAACATACATAAGACTGCACACAGATCTCCCCGAGAAAGCTGGTGAGAATTACACGTGCCCTGGGCATTACAGGAGGAAAATTCCAGCTGTTTAACATTACCGTGCGGTACACGTGATGGGTAATGAAGCCGATGATTCGGGACAATGAATGTTAGATTTAGTGAGGAGAGACATAGGGTATGAATGGTTGCTGCACTGAGGAAATAAGTTTAGTTAAATCATTTGGACCTTGGTGTATACCTTCAGTTTACAGCAGCCTGTCAAAATCCAGAACAAATTAGAAGAAACTAGTTAGGTTGGTCCAAAGTTGTGCGATAGGTAACTATGAATTGTGCGCCGAACAGCACCTACGCATCGTTTGGATATGATACAGGTGGGGTGTATGCACAACGTTCAAGTATGTCAAGATCTCAGAATACCACGAGTAAATAGGTGAACGGAACCGCGGTAGGAGGATGCATGTAGGTTTCTGGGAGAATGTTGTGGAATGTCAGTGGAACTCTTTCGTAGATCGTCGGCAAGCGGTATGTTGAAGACCAATTCAAAGTGGAGGAATGCCAATTACTGGAAACGGGAAGAACAATCAATCCTGGTGAGCGCACCGGAAAATACCGTCTGCGGATCGAGAAAAGATTAAATAACTACAGACCGATGCAAGCGAATTCTATCTACACACATTTCATCAGCGAGCTAAACTCCAAATATGGCCGTTGTCAATTCAACGGTTATTGGTCACCCATCGTGTTTCCACCATGTAAGCCAGCTTCTAATTTGTGTTTAATGAGTGTAAACTGCCAACAAGCTTATAACAGAACACTTCTAATGCTTTCCCAAATTGAGCGGTCACAGGATTTTGCGTATCGGACGTGGTTGAATACACAAATCGGATGTAATCATGGAGGACACTCAACGTGAAAGCCATTGTACACCCGGCATGGCCTGGTGGGGATTTTACATTATCTCGAATTTTACTCGCTAGATTTCACTCAACTATGCAAGCGATATTGCGAATTTCCAGTGTGATAACTGAACGGTGTGGCAGGGAGCATATATAACTGCAATTCCATCATAGTTGATTGAACCAGATCCAAGTATTCCAGTGCAATCTGTTTGAATGAAGCATCGCTGTCATCAATTTACAGAATTCATGCTTAAATCATGGAAGGTGCTACTAACACATTGAAATGCATGGCATCATTTAATCATTCGTTTAGATTCTGACTACGACGTGCATATGGGTCTGTAAGAATTATAATCCATCTGCCATGAGATTTATGTTGAGTATCCAAACAGGAGTAAGCGTCACCTCATCACGCCTTTCTTGCCATGCCTCCTTCTAGAAGTTACCAAGCGTTAGCTGCTAAACCCGGGGGGGAGGGTGCCCTGGTGATTGGGGAGGTGTGGCTGATAATTATTACGCAAATAACTGTTTCAGACTGTCGGCAGAAAGTGTATCACGCTGCCGTTGTGGCAGGTGTAAAAGCCTTCTGGTACTCGGTGAGGACCCGGTAGGGAGCGGTGTGTGCAGATTGCAGTGATTGTCGCAGGTCGTCTGCGCGCACGAAGACGGAGATGCGTGGGGACAGCTGGTGTGCACGCGCATCGTTGGTGATTGCGTTGTGAGCTGTATAAGGCAAAGCATTCGCACGTGCTGTTTCAAACAGTCTGTATGGCTGCTGCAGTCATACCGTACTAAAGTTGCAGTTAGCTTGAATCCAACTAGTAACTTGAGAATATAGTCAAAGCCCAGTTCGGCCTCCGCGTTTTGCAAGTCCTGTGTCTGATAGAACTACTCAGAATGCACGTTTCCGCCAAGAATCAGCATGCTCACTAAGAGCGGTTTTGAGTTCAAACAGCTTTTGGTCTAGCCCAAACACTCAACGTCCTACCTCTAACATTCTTCCGATATCTACTGAGTTCAGAAGGCTACACATTCATGTCTATTGATACACTGGTTTGAAACGAAAAGTTTGAGGTTGTGAAAAATAAGGCTGACAGTTTGATACAAGCTCCGTTCGAGCCTTTCTGCCATTGACAGGCTAAAGTTATTCAAAACACTTGCGCCTAATTTGTACTGGCGGATAGTTACACCCAGCATCTCGCCGTCCAGGAAAGTGCTTCAATTCATATTTAACCGTATCAAACAGGAAACGGCTTCTATGCTCAAGCGACATATTAATTCTACCCTACTCCGTGGCCTCTCCCTCCCAGTCACACCGAAAAATATACGTCTAAGTTTGGTTCCACCACTTCATACTCAGTTGAGCTGATTCAATCACGGGCATTGCTCCACACTGCTGAATCAGTTCGAATCACTCTCGTCAACAGAGGGACTGTTCAAAGTGCTGCTGTCATTGCGAGCACTTGAAACCGAACCACTCATTGAAGGTGCCCGTTGTGAATTCATAAATACGATGCCCTGTAATTGATGGAAGCTTGGGGCGTGTACGCACAGAACTAATGTACTATGTGATGCTATTTGGTCATCATGAATATTGGTATATACCTGATGTATGAATAATAAAGAACACTCATATATCACCCAGTTGGAATTTCAGGTGTCAGCACCAGAGAAGTTCACAATCTTCTCATCCAAAACACACCATAATCATCGGTCACTATCATGATGTGGCACCAAATATACGTTGTCCCCACTGAAACAAACTGAACGTTCATTGTGACCTGCCACGTGGCGCACAAATCACACAACAGACAGAACATTGAAGAACGAGTTTTGGTAATCTCTAACCTGAAAACGTGTGAGAATTTAAAAAGGACGGATTGTCCAGGCTTAACTTTGAATTCGTTGAAGACAATTATAAGTGCCACATCAGCCACACAGTCATTGTCCAGTGAATCATCTTACGTAGTATAAAATGTTGAACCTCGGCTGGTTTCGCGCTTAGTGGAGCGTGTAGTGGTCAAAACCCATCCATCCATTCATATGTACATGCTGATTCCAGCTATACGGCGACTGTTCGAAGTGCTGCTGTCATTGTGAGCACTTGAAACCGAACCACTCATTGAAGGTGCCCGTTGTGAATTCATAAATACGATGCCTTGTAATTGATGGAAGCTTGGGGCGTGTACGTACAGAACTAATGTACTATGTGATCCTATTTGGTCATGATGAATATCGGTATACACCTGATGTATGAATAGTTACGAACACCCATATATCAAAAGCGTGTATGTTCGCGCAACTCATATAGTGCCTAGTTTGAATTTCAGCATTCAACACCTGAGAAGCTCACAATCTTCTTTTCCGGAACACATCATAAATATCGGCTGGTTTGCTGGTTGAGTCACATAAGTTTCAGTAATGAACATCTATAAAGTAACCACTCGCCTATATTGCATATGACTTTCTACAGGCCTGAGTTCCCACAATTCTCACCACTCAGTTGGTTCTCACAGATATTCACATCTGTATTTGGAATCCCTCCAATCCGACAGTTGAACCAGATGACCAGGTACACAAGATCAAATTCTATTGACAGCAAATTGTATTCACACTGCATTCAATTTATAACACACACGCATACATTTGACAGAATTCAAGCACATTTGCGCAAACGTGAAACATATTGTAAACAGAACTATCATCCACCGTATATATATTTGCGGGAATACATATATGGTCGCATCTTCTGTCATTCGCCCCCGGGTTTGGCAGCTATCGCTTGGTAACTTCTAGAAGGAGGCATGGCAAGAAAGGCGTGATGAGGTGACGCTTACTCCTGTTTGAATACTCAACATAAATCTCATGGCAGATGGATTATAATTCTTACAGACCCATATGCACGTCGTAGTCAGAATCTAAACGAATGATTAAATGATGCCATGCATTTCAATGTGTTAGTAGCACCTTCCATGATTTAAGCATGAATTCTGTAAATTGATGACAGCGATGCTTCATTCAAACAGATTGCACTGGAATACTTGGATCTGGTTCAATCAACTATGATGGAATTGCAGTTATATATGCTCCCTGCCACACCGTTCAGTTATCACACTGGAAATTCGCAATATCGCTTGCATAGTTGAGTGAAATCTAGCGAGTAAAATTCGAGATAATGTAAAATCCCCACCAGGCCATGCCGGGTGTACAATGGCTTTCACGTTGAGTGTCCTCCATGATTACATCCGATTTGTGTATTCAGCCACGTCCGATTCGCAAAATCCTGTGACCGCTCAATTTGGGAAAGCATTAGAAGTGTTCTGTTATAAGCTTGTTGGCAGTTTACACTCATTAAACACAAATTAGAAGCTGGCTTACATGGTGGAAACACGATGGGTGACCAATAACCGTTGAATTGACAACGGCCATATTTGGAGTTTAGCTCGCTGATGAAATGTGTGTAGATAGAATTCGCTTGCATCGGTCTGTAGTTATTTAATCTTTTCTCGATCCGCAGACGGTATGTTCCGATGCGCTCACCAGGATTGATTATTCTTCCCGTTTCCAGTAATTGGCATTCCTCCACTTTGAATTGGTCTTCAACATACCGCTTGCCGACGATCTATGAAAGAGTTGCATCACCGTCACATAAGAACAACAACAATAACAATCAAGATTACAACTCTCAATAGGAAATTTTCGCTTAGTCTGCGTCAGTAAGATGAATGATGAGATGAAATAAAATTGCATATTTAACGGTGTCCACATTGCGCATATCATCAGTGCTGTCATAAAAAGAACCAGATAATTTTGAAAGCTCATCAGTAAACCACATTTGACATCAGATTGCGGAATGTGCAAACTAACTGCAAGTCTGCTGAATTTGATTGGCCGTAATATCTGCTCGGACACATTATTACACAGATATCATTCAAAGTAACATACTAATACTCATTACTGTATTGTATGGAAAACTGTCTACAACACAAACCAACTTCACTAAAGAATGAATTCTGAAGAAAAATGAGACATAACCCAATTGAGTAGACGATCAGGTTTCCCTGGAACAGATATATGTTGTAATCAGTGTCTGGAAAACTTATTCCTGTGCTATACGACTTCGATTTTGTAACGCTGATTTCCTTAGATGTGTATCATTTCTATAATTATTATTTGGTAAGTTATGGCGTACTACTTCTTCGTCGACCCCACATTTTTCAACGAAGGCACTCTCTCCGAACATTCGAAAATCTGCAATAAGTATATTCACCTCTGTAGCTTTATACGACTGGATATGGTATCCAATTGTTTCACGTGCAGGCAAGCAACAAGCATCTTTGTCATGTGATACAACTGCAAGTACATTCAACAAGAGACTTGTGAGTCTTGAGAAAGCGTTTGAAACAGAGAAACACACTTACCTTGCAAAGGTATGTCGTCCTTTATTTTGATTCTAGCTGAAGTGATTTAAAATTTGAGCGAGAAAATTAATCTGATTCTGGAAAACCTGCGCCAGATGGTTTATCTCAAAAATACATTATAATAATGAATCAGTCGTTGGTTATGAATCTGCGCCATACGTGATTAATGGGATGTTTTCTATAATAACATTGAATTGGACTTGTTAAGCCTGAGAATGAAAACCTGACGCTACCTATGCTCTCTCATTTTCACGTGACCCGTGAGCTGGTAACTTTGTTATTCGTCTACGCTCTGTGACCGGAATTGTGTAGTTACGATGTCGAACACTGTATGACCGTCGTCAACGTGTTGGGTATCATGAGCACGGTTCTGTGGTGCTTGTGTGTGAAGATATAGTTGAGCTGATACCGTCATGTCTGGTATGGGGTTAACGTGAATATGACTAACATGTTGATTCCAAATTTAGTCGTATTACAATGCTGAGTAAAAGCTTAATCGATCATCCCGATATTTGGTGTCAAATGACTATTTCCTACAGGCATGCCGAAGGTAGAATCTCAATTCCAGTGGAATGTTCTCCTGAAGTTTGATGGCGTGGTCATAGAAAGTAATTTGGAACCTACTCTGATTGTCAATTTTGTGGCCCACTCATAAGAATGAGCGTGAGAGTCTATTGCAGAAGGAGGACTATGCCGTGAAACAGGAATTTTATATAGTCGGTGAGCCATAGTGATGAGAGTCAATCAAGTGGGATAAATGTAAACATTACATTGTGAACGTAATTGTGATGATTTGCCTCGGCTCAGTTCATGACAAGTGCTTATGAACTGGAACAATGGTTCCTATCGATAAATTTGATAAAAGCCAATAGTAGTATGTAAGATGTCTTGCGCAATAACATTTCGTTCGACCTCCAACATCAATGTCAAACACCAGATGACTTCTTTTGATGTTGAGTCACTATTCACAAATGTTCCACTTGACGAGGTTATCAATATTAAGAATATGAAACAATTGGTTTCCTCGAGCAGTTTGAACAAAGCAGATAGAACATGAAAACTGGTAGATGCAAGCATTTCGTATTGACTCAATACGAAATGCTTGCATCTACCAGTTTTCATGTTCTATCTGCTTTGTTATCAATATTGTTTGTAATCACGCTACTGAACATAAGTTGGTACTTGGTATTCCCATCGATGAGCTCTCGAAGCTGCTGAAAATGTGTACATCCAATATACAATTTGTGTTCAACGGCACCTACTACAGACAAATAGATGGAGTTGCAATGGGTAGTCCATTAGGACCTGTGTTAGCTGACATATTCATGGGTCACTTAGAACATTCTATGTCCAATGAAATTCGGAACACGTTGTTTTATAAGCGATACGTGGACGATATTTTTGCTGTAGTCGACGGCCACTGGCAAGTAACAGCCTTTCATGAACTGTTAAATAGTTTACATGACAAACTAATGTTTACCCTTGAATTCGAACAAAATGAGAGGATATCATTCCTTTACCTTCTTTTGAAAAGACTCAAGGATGGGTCATTTTCCAGAGGTGTCTACCGCAAGTCCACGTAGACTGGACAATATCTGCACTTTAAGAGTTTCACACCTATTTCTCAAAAACGTGGCCTCGTTAGAACTTTGTTTCACAGAGTTCGACGTATTGCGACGGAGGATGAGTTAGAAAGTGAACTGATGTTACTGCACGAGACTCTTATAGAAAATGGTTATCCCAAAAGGTTTATTGAAAGTACTCCACTCCACAAACAACGCGGATTACACCCATTACTGTTCCTCGCAAGCCTGCCTATCTAACTCTTCCTTTTAAAGGTGATAATGTTTCAGCCTTGATCAAACNTTGTATACACGTTTGATTGTGTCTGTGGAAGCAGATACGTCGGCAGAACTAGGAGGCACCTTGGCACACGTATCAACGAACACATACCGAAATGGCTTTTGAATTCGGGGGTCGGTTGTGCCGTCAGTGCCATTACTAAACACCTTCTACAGACCGGCCATTCAGTGAACCCTAGAGCGGCTTTTAGAGTGTTCTTTAGACCCAAGCTAAAGCAGATTCTCAATATTGCGGAAGCCGTCGCAATGCATCGACTGAATCTCTTTTTATGCGCTCAGAAACAGTTGGTGACTAACCTTTCACTATGTTGGTGAGAATTCAACTGGTACTTTTTGTACAGCATTTTAGCTCTTGTTTGTTTTCTGTAGAATTTTTTCCAACCATATCTGACCTTCCCCACTTATTATGTATGTATCTTCAACCACCTCTTTATTGCATCAAAATTATCAATCAGTTGTATTTTGCTGCTTCCGCTTTGGTCACCTGACTGACTGTTTCAAATATTTCTAGATTGATATCGCCTAGCTGCTTGCCCCCAACTATAAAAGGTGTATGTTAATTTCGCGAAAGTAACCGATGAGATGCGAACGAAATATCATTGTGCAAGACATCTTACATACTACTATTGGCTCTTATCAAGCTTATGAACTGGCCAGAATGTGCACTGCAACAGCGGCGTTCCAATGCACTATGGAACAAGCGTTACTAGCGCGCTGTTTGGAGGGTCTACAGAAATTTTGCAGCGCATTACAAAACCATTCCACATTTGTACAATGAAGTAACCGTTACATACACAGATACACAACAAAAGCAGAATAATTTGTATCGTGGACATAGAGTGCCATCGGTTTTGTTCCATGTTACACAACCTTCGGAATTCACAATGCACTGTATAACCTATTACAACTCACTATAAGTATCATCCAACTGCCCGATCCACAACACCGTGCGACAATCCCTTGCGAGACGATTGAGTAACGTATTTACGTAATGGACGATTTCGAATTTGGTATATCTTGCCTCACTCAGATGCAGAATTAGATCATGGTCAACCCAAATTTTGAACACATGCTCTCTTTTTGTGTTTGAACTTTCGGCGGTGTATCGGAATCGGCAACGCGAAAATAATTCGTTGGACCAGTATCCAGGTGCACGTGATTTCAACTAGGGTGGTCGAATATAATTGGGAAGTGTTGGTTACAATCACGTTGTTTGATGATAAAACGGATTAGCCAAACATGACTGAAAGGTTATCAAGTGGAGATCGAGAAAAGCTTTGTACCCAGCAATCACTTCACTGAACAACAAACCAGTCAGCAGTTTAACTTAGTCGGGATGCGGTGCAGTGTAACCACCTTTTCTGAATGATTCCATACATTTCCATTGACCTCAAGCGAATAATATACACGTCAGAGTGAAACAGTTACAGCTGTTTATCTAGTTGCACAGCTCATTCGGGTTTAAAACAAATCAGTGCGACAAATTTCTTTACTTATATCGAATTAATTCAGAATGTGTGGAGGTGAAGTGTGATACTTTCAGACTGACCATGAAATTGTCTAACCTGTTCACATGGTTGTCTAGTATCCGTGGAATTCGATGCCAAACGCACGTCGAAGTCTGAAAATAGAGAAGTACAAACGATACACGTCGTTATTTCATGTGAATCTAAGCACTCGCTTCACTGTCCGATTCAGAAATTTGATACGGTCCGACAGTGAACAGAATTTACCTGGCTCACAATCTACTTACCAAACCCCATAGAGAAGGGATGAACTCGGAGCATGCTCGGAATGATAACGAACAGAATGATTCTAGTTGAACCGACTGCGATCATAGTGACTTATGTGACACTAGAGTATATGCCTCAGGGCTAACGAATGCAGACATTAAATATGGTTCAGATTTTAATCAACTGTAAATCCGTATACAAATGTGCACACGCACATCCGATTTCTATTGGTTCACGTTGAATTATGTTCACTGAAACCAACCTTGTAGCGATCAGTTCGGACCATAGAGCTGCGAAGTACCAAGCATGACAATTCAAATGAACTGACATAAAAAGTTGTCATTCAGAACTCACCTAATTCATAGAATGAAACCGAAAAAATTTGAGAGTACTTTTAAAACATGTTAATCAAAATGGGTTAGAAAAAAACGAAGAACTACCTGATGTGTCCAGAAGATGATTTTGTGACGGACGTGATACTCTGCCAACAACTTATTGACTGATTCAAAATCAAGATTGAGAACGTTGGGACAACTTGGAAAACGTCACTTACTCTCACTTGCAGCTCGGTTGTTTGTTTGCGAGGTGTAGGCACCTTGATACTGGATGTTTGAATAGGGACGTAGTCATCCTCAGTAGTTAGGTCCCTCCCCGTTCCCTTCTTTTTCCCTTCTCTCCTATATATATATATATAGAGTTTGCTTTTTCTTTATGGTTGTGTGGCAGTTATGCATTGGTGTGAACCTCTGATGTATCGCTGTCTATGATGATGATGATTCCAATATCAGCGCCATAGTTTGAAGTCAATTAACATGCATTAGTTGACCGTGAACGAATGTTACCGAACAAACGATAAATAATATGAAAATGTTTATAAGAGTGATTACCAGGTGTAACTTGTGAGGAGTGATGAGAATGAATTGAACTAAATCGGGAAATGAAGTTGTCCCTCACATCCTCTCTTGGATGGTTCCTTGTTCTCCTTCTTCTTCCATTGCACTGGTTCAGCGCCAGTGTACGGACACTCCAACTTGCTTGACCAGCCCGAAACACTTTTACAGGCAGAATCTGTCTCAGCATTTCTACCCACTCCTTATTGCAGTTTTACTCAGCTCTCTCTAACACATCTACACCTAACACATCTCATGAAAATCTTAGAAATCGCATGCACTTTAAAGGTTCGAAATTATCCATCTTCAAAGATAAAACACTTGGTGGCTAAATACAACGGTCAGCAATAATTTGAAGCTGCTCTTCAGTTGAATTGGACGATATTCCCTTAATGTAAACAATCTCTTTTGCCGAACCATTTATTACAAAGTTATGATTTTCGCAAGTACTCCAAAATTCACATGCTGATGACTAATAACCGAAATCTTCACATCATCGCACATAGGCTTCTGATAACCCAGCAGACCAGTGTTGCTACACTTGACTGCAATGTGATAAATTGTTGGGCATCAAGATTTCATCATCTAGGGCATGGGAGACAATTGCTATCTCCCGTTTCCCTTCTCACAGACGAGGATTAATTTGTCTAACGAGTGCATACTGAATCATAAACCAACTCGGAGGTATACATACTAGGGGCGTCTGGGGAAGAATTAATTCACTCATGACCGTTAGCCACCTTCAAATGAATAATCTGAACGTTGCTGTTCATCGAATCAAGGCATAGTTTGTGATGCACATCATGGTAATTTTGACATCAAATGCTGCAATCTCCAAACAAACCTTGTTGTGAGATAAACTCGCTACTCCTTATTGTGCAATAGTGACTGTTAGTGTGCAAATTTGTCTCTCAATCCGCGAACGTGTGTGGTCAGTGACCATCGATTTGGTCTCTCTGCATTCACAAATAGTAAAACGATTAAAAGGTGAAACATACTAGATCTCAGGTCATAAAGTTGAATTCAACGTGTTTTTAAACACGAGACCTAATGCATGTAAGTTTCGTGCTCACTGCTGAAATTGAAATTGAAACAGAAACAATGGTTCAGCGTGCTGTTAAGTGTACGGGCAGTTTGCAAGAAGTCTGTTGGAAACAGACCAGGTTTATTTTTCGTTATTATTTCACTTACATGTGATTCTGAATCCGTGTATACAGTAATAGGCAGAGTTAAAGTGCTTTGATTTATTATGTAAACATTTCGAACTGTAGTTATGATATGGCATAGTGATTCACCACCGTTTTGTCCATCCACGATTTTGCCATTGGTCATCTTCTGACGGTGCACTTCGCGCTGAACCCTCCGAAATAACACTCTATACAGCACCTAGGCTATCAAGGATTTATGCAGGCTGTATGTTTGGTGGGTGTGGTCACGTCAGTCTATCTAACCGTCTGTTATCGCATGCACGAAAATTTTGTCATGCATGTCTTGTTTGCGGGCTCGACAGTCAAGCCCTCTCTCCACATCTCCATTATCGACTGTCGACGTCGCTTAGCCCCTCACGAGTCCATAGGCAATTTTCAACGAATACAAGTTTCGTCTCTTAGTGAACCTTATATTCAGTTCGCGTCCGGTACCTGTTGCACATACCTAAGAATCTTCAGCTTAGTGGACATATTAAATCTGGTGAGCCCGTTCCTGTCCGTAGTTTTCCTGACCATATTTTGTTCAATCAGTGTGCGTAGTTTGCTTTGCATATATATCCATTTACCACTAATTATTGCTGTCGTATACATTACAGAGCTAGTAAACCACCATCATGCGGTAGCCGCCTCTCACTTCCGACACAGGCAGGGTGCACGATGTGTTACAACTCAAAGAACCTTGTAGATCTTACGAACAATTCGTGAATCCTCACTACCCCTATCGTTCACCACTGTCCAACCTCTCAGCGGTATGATAGTCAACTACAATCGACGATCTATTCGGCATCCGACTAATCCGTACAACTGTATCCGAGAACAATAACCGATATTTGAAATTTGCTTTTCTGGAATTCCTTTAGGGCTACATGCACGTGCTCGTTTGCGGAAACGGAGCACGATGTCTGATTCAGCTGCTGTGTGTGGACCACATTATGGTGCATAGGCGGAAGGGTTGCTTCGTTAAAGGTCTAGGTACTTGATGACGTGAGTAGCATCGGCTGTTTGGAACACGTCTGACTCAAGAGAACTGCTGAACCTACTTGCGTTAATCCGCAACATGTATCAGACAGTTAACCGATTCTGGAATGTCTCGTCCCAGCGCTCCACTATATGCACATAACATTGTTTTGGCATTGACTGCGGCACCTGGTAAACTCCACTGATTCACCAGTTGCACTGGCCTCAAAATATTCGCGGGATACTACTTCGCATATCTCTTATGGTGTTCACATTAGAAGCTATAACGGAAACCGTTTTCTCAGATAGTGATTAGTCACAAGACACCATTCGAGACGCAATAGACAATGAACATTTTGCAAACATCCTTAACTCGTTCCCAGAACCCTGATTACTCATACACTCACGTTCGTGGTCGATTAAGACTGGTAAACCGAACATTGCTGAAGACTTCCGTGTGCCTCCTTACACCTGAGGTCACATAATCAGTTCGGGATGTTTGCCTCAATATTTCATTCCCACGTGTTTAACTGGGAGTACTACAGTCGCTCATGTGGTTTGTAGCTCTCCTTTTTAGGTCACTGATCCTCATGTTACCATTCTTTAGAACGGCCGAACTGGTGTGAGACAGTGTAATATTATTTTCATGATCATCACCTTATAGAAACACTCAGCTAACAACCCAAACAAAAAGTGGCGTGTTCAGACCTACGCAATCAAACGCACGATCTCATCACATTCTATGGCCAAGCTGGAGAGTATGTAGAGTGGTCAGTGAAACGGTTCAGGGGAGAACTACTTCAAAAGTAATACGAACGGAACTTTGTAAACCACATCTGTTGAAACAATCTGAGGGAATATTACCCGGTCTGCTTCTCATCATCCGAACATGACTGATGATGAATCAAAACTACAACGGGTTGGCGCCGTTCATTAAAATCGACTCGGTGACTTTAGATTCGGAATGGATACTGCAGACTAATAGGTTGAACGTGAGAAAAATAAGCAGAAAAAGAAAATGATCAAAGGTTTATCACGGAATGCAACTAACATAAACTTAACATACATAAGACTGCACACAGATCTCCCCGAGAAAGCTGGTGAGAATTACACGTGCCCTGGGCATTACAGGAGGAAAATTCCAGCTGTTTAACATTACCGTGCGGTACACGTGATGGGTAATGAAGCCGATGATTCGGGACAATGAATGTTAGATTTAGTGAGGAGAGACATAGGGTATGAATGGTTGCTGCACTGAGGAAATAAGTTTAGTTAAATCATTTGGACCTTGGTGTATACCTTCAGTTTACAGCAGCCTGTCAAAATCCAGAACAAATTAGAAGAAACTAGTTAGGTTGGTCCAAAGTTGTGCGATAGGTAACTATGAATTGTGCGCCGAACAGCACCTACGCATCGTTTGGATATGATACAGGTGGGGTGTATGCACAACGTTCAAGTATGTCAAGATCTCAGAATACCACGAGTAAATAGGTGAACGGAACCGCGGTAGGAGGATGCATGTAGGTTTCTGGGAGAATGTTGTGGAATGTCAGTGGAACTCTTTCGTAGATCGTCGGCAAGCGGTATGTTGAAGACCAATTCAAAGTGGAGGAATGCCAATTACTGGAAACGGGAAGAACAATCAATCCTGGTGAGCGCACCGGAAAATACCGTCTGCGGATCGAGAAAAGATTAAATAACTACAGACCGATGCAAGCGAATTCTATCTACACACATTTCATCAGCGAGCTAAACTCCAAATATGGCCGTTGTCAATTCAACGGTTATTGGTCACCCATCGTGTTTCCACCATGTAAGCCAGCTTCTAATTTGTGTTTAATGAGTGTAAACTGCCAACAAGCTTATAACAGAACACTTCTAATGCTTTCCCAAATTGAGCGGTCACAGGATTTTGCGAATCGGACGTGGCTGAATACACAAATCGGATGTAATCATGGAGGACACTCAACGTGAAAGCCATTGTACACCCGGCATGGCCTGGTGGGGATTTTACATTATCTCGAATTTTACTCGCTAGATTTCACTCAACTATGCAAGCGATATTGCGAATTTCCAGTGTGATAACTGAACGGTGTGGCAGGGAGCATATATAACTGCAATTCCATCATAGTTGATTGAACCAGATCCAAGTATTCCAGCGCAATCTGTTTGAATGAAGCATCGCTGTCATCAATTTACAGAATTCATGCTTAAATCATGGAAGGTGCTACTAACACATTGAAATGCATGGCATCATTTAATCATTCGTTTAGATTCTGACTACGACGTGCATATGGGTCTGTAAGAATTATAATCCATCTGCCATGAGATTTATGTTGAGTATTCAAACAGGAGTAAGCGTCACCTCATCACGCCTTTCTTGCCATGCCTCCTTCTAGAAGTTACCAAGCGATAGCTGCCAAACCCGGGGGCGAATGACAGAAGATGCGACCATATATGTATTCCCGCAAATATATATACGGTGGATGATAGTTCTGTTTACAATATGTTTCACGTTTGCGCAAATGTGCTTGAATTCTGTCAAATGTATGCGTGTGTGTTATAAATTGAATGCAGTGTGAATACAATTTGCTGTCAATAGAATTTGATCTTGTGTACCTGGTCATCTGGTTCAACTGTCGGATTGGAGGGATTCCAAATACAGATGTGAATATCTGTGAGAACCAACTGAGTGATGAGAATTGTGGGAACTCAGGCCTGTAGAAAGTCATATGCAATATAGGCGAGTGGTTACTTTATAGATGTTCATTACTGAAACTTATGTGACTCAACCAGCAAACCAGCCGATATTTATGATGTGTTCCGGAAAAGAAGATTGTGAGCTTCTCAGGTGTTGAATGCTGAAATTCAAACTAGGCACTATATGAGTTGCGCGAACATACACGCTTTTGATATATGGGTGTTCGTAACTATTCATACATCAGGTGTATACCGATATTCATGATGATCAAATAGCATCACATAGTACATTAGTTCTGTACGTACACGCCCCAAGCTTCCATCAATTACAAGGCATCGTATTTATGAATTCACAACGGGCACCTTCAATGAGTGGTTCGGTTTTAAGTGCTCACAATGACAGCAGCACTTCGAACAGTCGCCGTATAGCTGGAATCAGCATGTACATATGAATGGATGGATGGGTTTTGACCACTACACGCTCCACTAAGCGCGAAACCAGCCGAGGTTCAACATTTTCTACTACGTAAGATGATTCACTGGACAATGACTGTGTGGCTGATGTGGCACTTATAATTGTCTTCAACGACTTCAAAGTTAAGCCTGGACAATCCGTCCTTTTTAAATTCCCACACGCTTTCAGGTTATCTTCTATCGAGGAATGATTTTTTAGGGCAAAGTAAGAAATAGATCCTCTCGAACAGAATTGACTTGAAGGCACTCCATTGATAACACATCCAGGTTTCCATAACCGAACACAACCCGTAGTTAGCCTGAGTAAAGAACCGTTGTATTGACTGCTACCTACTAGGAACGTTTGAGTACTACTGAAGCCAAATTAATTCATGCGGTTTCACAATTGCGCTGTGCGGAACCTGATCGTGGTAGGCATACGATTCGGTAAGAATTCGGTTGTAAGTTCTTATCCAAGTATGGCATGAGAAACGCCATGTTTTCTTTCGTGAAATCTCTCACAGACCGCCGGGCTTTGTGAGTAAGCTGTGACAGGTCGCTAGAAATTGGACACTAATCCTAGCTCTGAAGCGCTGAGCGTATTGGTTTCGATTGTGACTTCACTAAAACCCGGTTTCACAAATTCAGCCCCTATGTTTGGAAGACTTACCATGTCACATTTTTATTCCAACTGACATTAGACAGAGTTCTAGATTGCGTTCTGACAGATCGCGAACTAATTGTGCGGCGAAATTCCCGTTCACTTTGAGTATTGGAGTGCGCAAATGACCACATTCTAGTAGGTGTGGGTCTACGGAGCTCAGGAGAGGTCAGATAGAGTGATGACCTCAGTTTGTTAGTTTGTTAAAGGATGTAGTGCCATTGTAAGATTGGCGGGACTTTGCGCCTGCCCTCATCATTGGATGCTAGCAGTTGGAGACCGGAGAAAAAATTTCATGTACCTGAGGCGTTCCAGCTTCCAGCTGTTGACCCACTTCTGTGGTTTTGTTGAGACAGGAGCCCGTCAACAATGTAAAATTAATGCAAATCCCTCGTGCTGAAATACGTAGTTTCGGAAGCAACCAATAATCTGTTCGAGCGTCATCTACGACTCACAGTTCCATCTTGAACAGGTGCTCGTATTTTCCGAGCCAAAAATCGAACGTAGCTTCAGTCAATACAATAAACTGGAAACCAGCGTTTGAGGTATTTGAAAATCTTGCTGAAGAGTCGTTTGATCTCGACCCCGACTGCTACGAACCCAGCCTCCTAACCAATGTCAGCTGCGTCTTATAAATTTGGTCCTGTTTCTATTGGAGAATGGTCTGCAACTGCACCAACCCCAGTGAAATCACGCGCTATTCCGTCCACAGTTGCTGTCGTCATCCACAGAACCAGCTGGATCAGTCACTGAGTAAAAACATTCTCGACGAAACTCCCACTACTTTGGTACCGAAAACTAACGCGAACAATCCCGCTAATTCCTCCAAAATCGAATCGAAAGACGAGTGCAATATGTCACTTTACGCTGCAAGATAACGTGTGTAGGGAAACGAAAAGTACGCGAGTATATTCACGGTACATGTTCAACTACAAATATTACTGAAACGGAATTTTGAATGACAGTCACCAAAGATGTTAGAGAAGATCATCAAATGAGGCAAACGATAAACTACTACGAAGAGGTGTCACCTGGCATTACAATCCGCCAAATACCCGTCACAAAGACCGAGTTTGGGAGCGGCCGGTAACGTTAATTTGATAAATTCTGAAACTAGATTGCTTAGGGCAGAAGCCTGACGGTGAGGTTCTGTTCACAATATTGGTCGAGGTAGAACCAACCCTCAATAACCGCCTGATCGCCCCGTTAATGCCTGGTGATATTGGTTCTACATCTTTGTGGCGCAATGATTCGTTACATCCTAGAGGCAACATCGGACTGAAATTTGAGGAAATTCTCACTAAAACATGCACTGCACGACTGAAACTTGCCGATTACTTAGTATCGGCAATTTGGAGAAAGCGGATGAGGGAGTATCTCCCAACTTTTCGAGCTCGGCAAGAGTGAGTAAATCGAGAGCGCAAGTTACAGACAGGCGATTTCGTACCAATAACAGCCGACGCAACTCCGAAGAGCCATCAGCCCATCGGCTTGATCGGGCCGCGGTTCCCCGGTTTGGAGTACTGTCTGGTTATTGGCTACGCAGTCGGATCATATGCCGCAGTGTCTTTCCCTCTATGACGTCTACGATGTTGTGATACGAAATCTTACGAGTATGAACATTTAACTTGTAATTCGTTTTTGCCATCCATACTCAATTCAAGGTTACGATCATCATGTGGCACAAACTATCCGTTGTTCAGACTGAACCAAACTGAGCGTTTATGATAGCCTGCCACTTGGCACATAAATTATACGCCAGACAAAACCTGGCGGAACAGGTTGTGCTAGTCTTTAACCATGAATAGGTGGTCGTTCCACATTTGAAGTCTTCTCATCCATACCCACCGTTATGAGAGAACGCACGTGTACGTACACACACATATATACACACAGGCATAGAAACAATGGCCAAATGGACACTCAGTTTTGGTGCGAAATCCGTGACACTAATTTCCGAGCAACACAAGCTGTCAGGAATTAACCTGCGAATGATCAAAGCCTGGTGGTGTTCACCTCATATTCGGTAAATGCCTCACAATAAAAGCGCGACAATTATTCACTTTAGGAAGATATTATTGAATCGACCAGAATGAAAGTTATCTCCATAGTACAGAATCCGTCTAGCCCAGCTGTTACCAGCCATCAAGGGTCAGAAGACTACCAGAATTCATTTTAACCATTAGCGAATACTCAAACTAACGGCAATAGTCCCACGATCAACATTTATGAATTATCAAGTCTGCGTAGGGATAACTCACAAGACGCATCGGTGAAACCTAAAAGTGAAATGAAAATGTGAATCCACAGAACAGACTGCGGTTTTGGTTTACTGAACAAAGTCTGAGACGGATCCAAAGGAGAAAGGTTATGAATTGCATAAAGGTGGATGGGTTATAATCGTTAGTGTATGCTTTCGGGAACTCTGTTGGTGATTTAGAGAGAGAATGGGAAGATAACTGAGAGTGTGGGAAGAACCGCGTGATTCGAACAGACGTTTGAACGTTGCAGAGTAACCCATTCCGAGTAA
>QNGE01007859.1:9571-20396 GCA_008508345.1 Paragonimus westermani
CTTTTTGCATATCCAGGAGTATAATAATAACTGCATTCCCTGAATCAGCAGATATTGTAACATGATAAAAGAATTCCAGCTGGCACGTCATGCACGAACGTTTGCTGAGGAACCCATGCTGGGATAGGTTTATAAGATCTTGTGAAAATAAGAATTCAACCATGTGACATTTTATTATCCTTTCCAGCACTCTAGAACAAATTAAAGTATGGTTAATGGGACGATAATTGTTGATGTTTTGTTGCAAACCACCTTTGTAACGGGGCTGAATTAGAGAATGTATCCATTGGAGAGGGGAGGAACCCAACGATGAAAAAAGTGTATGAATCTCAAGCAAAAGGAGGGGGATGTCGCCCCATCCGTGTTTTAAAGCAACAGGGTGTATACCCTTTGGACCGGGGAGACGAGAGTGTTTGATATTAGCTAACTGAGAGCGTATTGCTATTGCATTAACAGTGACGTGGCTCAGTAACGTGTTTGTTTTTACAGGGAGAGGTGGGGGCAATACATTTTCCTCAATGATGAAGAAAGCAACACAATACGAATTGAAGGCCTCGCAGATTTTTACGGGAACATCTAGGGCAGTTTTTTCCGTAATGTAACTAATGAGATAATAGGGTCTCTTGCACAGTTTCTGCGTTTAAATAACTGCATCAACTCAGATCTCTTCTCTTTGCTGTTCAGCGCACGCTTTTCCTCATTTAGGTGGAGCATTTTGGTTCTAGTTTCTATAGTGTCAAACATTTTGTGGATTTGAATGGTAAGGGAGAAATAATGTTTTCCGGTATCGTGATTTCAGGTCTTTGAGCTGACATTCCTCTTTTGGAGTGAGGGTCTAGATTTTGCCACACACACTACGGAGTTTTGATCATTTCGGGGCTAAGATATTCGTACAAAATCTGAAGTGTCCGGTAAATACTTTGGCTGCAATAGTAGGGTCAGAGGTCAGAAAGAGTGTGTTCCTCAACAGAGTGGTGAACGTGTTCCAGTCGATTAATTTTATCTGGTGATAACTTATGGTGTTCGATGCTTTCACAGCTTTTAGGTCAAACGTGAGGTTGACCACGTTGTGATCACTTCCTGAATACTCTTCTAGAACGGATATTTTATCAGAAGAGATACCCGTTGTAAAGATGAGATATAAAGTGTGGTTTCGTCTGGTAGATGCTAAACGTGTTTGCGCCAACCATTTACTTGGATACATGCAAGAAACTCCGCTTGATTTGCAGGGCTGTGAAGGAGGTCCAAGAGATATTGGGCATATTGAAATCTCCACCAATTATTTTGTACTGTGTGGGCAATGTTGAAACATAATTCAGTCCATTAATAAGATTGGTCACGTCGTCATGAGAGGCGTTGTGTGGTCTGCAGACACATCCCAAGAGTAGTTCACGGGATTTAGCTTACTTTAGTAGACACAATGAGCCATCAGTTCTATTAAGACACGGCTCATCGAGTATATATGCAGAATACTGCTCCCTTAAGTAAATTGAACATCCACCGCCACGTCCTGCACCGCAATTTTTACGCAACATATGATAACCTCTAACATTAAGTTGTTTGAAGCCTCATGGGTACACCAAGTTTCAGTGACCAGAATAATGCAAGGATTGTATAAGAGGATGAAGAATCTAAAAATGTGCATCTCACTGACCTGTGAGCGTGCATTCAAACGCAGTAAACTTAGTGCATTTTCCTTGCTTGGCGTCATTTTTGGACCTGTAAAAATATCCAAAGCAGAAGGGTCTTTGTGATTCAGAGATTTTGATGATGTCCCTTGGTCTGATGCGGTTATGGCGAGCGCAACGATGACTGATGGAATGTCCCCTGCGTCTGTGTCCATGACAGAAAATTTTGGAAAAGTGTCAGCAAAGCGTATTAGGTCAATTGGGACATGGGAGGTGGACTGGGCAAGGGAGGTTTCAACGGTGTGTGGCGCAATAATAAAAGGGTAAGGTCGAGATGGATTGATGATATCTACATGCACGTTGTCCGCGAAGGTATCACGTAATGCACTTAGGTGGGCATTAATACTATGAGGGCTGTTTGTATTAAAAGTAGCGTTGAGCAGGAGATAAGCAACTCTGGTGGAAATAGTGGGGTTCTGGGTGAGGCTTGCTTCAAGAGGTGTGTTGGGTGAGATATTGCTATCGTTGGGGAAAGGCCGAAGATTAGGGGTCGGTAAAAGATGCATCCTCTTTCTCCCTGGGTGCGGGTTCACATGCTTATTTCTTCCCTTCTATAGCGGAAGAGGTAAGCACGAACGACTCGTAGGATAGTGGCTTGAGGAGGGTTTATTGAAGCTAGTGCTCCACTGACGGCCGGTTGTTAGGTTCCTTTGGGATGAGTTTAAAGTGGGAGCGCCGGCGTGTGTCCGACTGGTAGATGGTCTGAGCCATACTTTGTCTGATCTAGCTACCGCGTTGATGGTCTGAGATTTAGACGTCCCATTTGGTTTAATATAGGCACACATTTACATGCTGTTGTTTAGAAGTTGGCTCATCGTAAGGCAGATTGTTGGAACTGTCAAGATCCACTGTTAAGTTAGTCAAGTCGGCCAGTATGATATCCCCTGTCGTTTCGTTGGTGTTTTTCAAGAGGAACAGTGGTAGGCTCAGGTGTGACGCCACAAGACGAAGCTATACAGGTTGGAGCTACACACTCATCAGGACCCGATTCATCACCCTTGGACATCGTGGCACCTTGTTTGAATGTGTCCTGAGCCACACGTTTGGAGGTGACAGTGATGCGCAATAGGCGATGTTGACAGTCTCTCTCAAGCGGCGTTCTACCCTGCATAATTCTTATCAGTTTGAGGGAGGTTTTGGACTTGGTGAGGTCCTGACAATTGATGAACTCTCTCGCAGTTGTTTTGCTCTGGAATTTGAACAGAAGCGGGCAGCAAATCTTTTGAGTCTTCTAGCGAAGACGAATGCACGTATAAGATGTCGGGTCTATATTGGTAATCCTCATGAGTAGCTTCTTAATGCCATCGAGGTGAAGCTTATCTGGCACATTGAATACGATGGCATTATTTGTGCAACGCATCTGTTTTGTGATTTATGTTGTCAATATGTTAAGAAACATGCTTGCGCTCTCTAAGTTATCCATCTCAGGACTTTCCGGCACTTTGAAAATGTAAGATAGGGAGATAGGATTCTCTTTTAGAGAATCAAATACAGCACATCCTGTTTTCACTTGGGCAAGTTCAGCTTCCAGTTTATATACCTTACCAATTACCTCCACCAATACGTTGTCTAGGGGGATAGAACAGTTCTTGGTTAGAGGGGTATTGGTGGGAAGCATCAGTTTATATTCACCACTTTCGAAGGCAACATCCTCGAGAGGGCCTTTACAAGTTTCGGGCCTGGAGCATTTGCCCTTAAGTCGTTCAACATCTACTTTAGAACTAGAACAAGTGGTTTTGACACCAGCCGATCTTGTTTGACGACCGGTTTCGGTCATCATAATTTGTTATATAAGAATATTTTTTAGACAGACGTGGACGTAGATGAAATGTAAGCAGACTGTACGAAAAAAATTGTCGAAAATAGCAACTAACTGAGAAACTTCAAGTTGAATATCCACGCAGTAATTACTTGTCCTTTTCGAATCGCGCGCCGACTAAGCAAGGGTACAAATAAGATCTTGGCAAAAGTTAGGCTAACATGAGAATCGTAAATCCAGAAGCTGGTAAGTGATCGGGCAGCATCTAGTAAAGGACTGTGGGTTGATAACAGGAGGGCCATCAAGGCGGTCGAGCTGCTTAGAGCGAACAGCGACTTGGCTTTGAGTGGTGATAGAATAATGGAGGTGCGAAGCACTGTTGACAACGGATTAACAAGAAAACAATGAATGAAGAAGTGTCTGACCCACAATCTACTCAATCAATGCTCGGCTCCAGCGCCTACAGGACCTCGAAGGTAGCAAGTTTCAGGGGGTCAAACATGTTGTCAGGTCGGCGGGGTCTGAAACTCAGGCCTGAGGAACAGATCCCTCCCTCAAATGTAATGTCTGAGAGCCGTTCACCCTTTAGCGGTTGCAAGACTAAAGGGAAATTTTAGTGAGAGGGTGAGCTAATGGTAACGCACACAAAGACAAGTAGGAACTCTAGGAACAACCCGAAATCGTCCCGCAGCTGCGTGCGATCTAGACCGGCCAGGGTGCACTGGGCAAACAGAAGAGCAGTTCGATATCTAAACCAAGAATGAGGACTCGGAAAACAAGGGCATTCAGGGGCAAGTTAATTTAGGAATGGGGAATATCACGGTGAATGGGAGGGCGTCGAGCTACATTTTAGTAAAATCTAAGTCGGTGAGGCGTCGAAGGCAGGTAGATTAATTCAGCCATGTTCGGGCTGCTGGCTGGGATATTAGCTGATTGACTTCTTGACCTATTCAGCAGGTCTCTCGGAAAAGCTTGCTCACTAGAGGACTGAATGCTAGCCGCGGGAGGTGAATATAAGGAAGCAGCCAGTTATAGACCGGTGGATCTTGACCCTGTGGTACTGAGGGTCTTAGAAGGAATAGTCATTGGTGGAACAGTGGCATATCTCACGGATAACAGTGATGGATTTGCGCATCGGCTTGGTTACACGAGAAAGAGGTCATGCGCCACCAACCTGCTGTTTCCTTGACAAAATTGTGAGAAGGCTTATGAAAAGAGAGGATGTCGAAGTATGTTATCTGGACTTCCCAAGGGCGTTTGATTCGGTGACCCTTTGATCTGTTCCTAAAACAGATCATCCGGCATAGCTGTAAGGCTGCCCACTTGGAGCACGAGTTTCTAATGATTCGGAGGTTCTATGCGGAAGTAGGAGTCAGAACAGAGCAGGGGCAAGCATGCAGCAGGGCCCCGTGAAAGTCGGTTCTGGCTCCCTCGTTGCTTCCGGTAGTGGCAAGTGGCCTGGAGTCATCCCTGAGCTATTCCCACTTCCTGCTCGCGTTTGACTTCTGAATGATGAAACCAAGCCGAGAAGGCTCCTCCGATGGATCAGGTGGTCGTAAAAAGTAAACGGAAAGGCTCAAGGACAACGCAATCATCTCCTACGTATCCATAATGAATCATCCAGCCTTTTCTTCGGCCATAATCGACCAAAGAACCCTTGTGTCAGTTGTGCCTTGCACTCCCAGAAGCGCGGCCTTAAATTGTGTGATTTCTTTTCAGCCATGTCTATGTCCATGAAACGAAGCAACAACTGCTGCAACTTGGATGCTTCTCCGTCCTCCACAAACTGTACTATCGAGCCTCAGGGTGCAGAGTCAAGCCACAATGTCGCGCGGATGGCTATGGTGAACGTCACCGGAGCGTAATGCACCTCACGCACACAGCCCGTGAATGAAGAATGTAGACAGTGGGGTAGCTGCAATGTAGACGGTGTAGTTGATAGGCATACTCCGCTGGGCGAAGCGGAGTGAATCCTGATTTGGTACACGACTCGGTGTCAGTGTACATTCCTGGACCCTGACTCAGACACCAGTCTAGTGAAAAAGGACCTGTTGGATCGTATGAGACATCTAGCCCACCATGCCACTCACAACTGTGAATGAGTCAGCTTTCTCCAACTTAAAGAGTGCCCACGCGAGAATTGTTTCTTTGAATGGGTAGGAGACGGCTGACAAACAGTATTTATTCAACGGCCTACCCACTCATACAGCCCGTAAAATCGACAGAAAAGGTGACCCCAAAATGGCCGCACCTGAATGATCTTTCGTTCACTGGGATTCACAATGCATAAGCGACCATCCTTTTTGACTGTGACGTTCCCGGGGATCACTGAGCTACGGGCCGGAATATTCAAAAGCGTGAGCAACCCTACGTAGACGGACTGTTACTTGGTCGGGCTCCTAGAGGTCCACCCTGGCAGAATACACCCGAAATTGCTCTGACGAATTGCATCTGCCATAATAGAAGTAATGACATATATGATCGTCAAATTATGGGATAAATTATTTGGCCACACCATAACATCCGAACCGTCTATTTCACAGGAAGATCCCGTGGCTCACTAGATCGTGCGTAGTACAGTGTAGCTAACCAAAGGTCGCTACGAAGGATGATTGCAGTGAGTGCCTTGTCCTTATCCAGAGTGCAAGGTACAAGCTATGGAAAACGGTTAGTTTCCAGGCATCTCGACCACTGCCACACACTCGAAGAGCCTGAATAATGGGAGCCATGGAGAACGGCATCCACAACATTGTAGTTCTTTTGGTTTGGCTTCGTGCTAGAAGCTTGGCGCACTGTGGGTTTGAGGTTTGTTGACCTAGTGGCTAGCAAGGTTGGGAACAAAAGCTGAATGCGATCTTCTTTCTGCGGACATACTTTGTATGTGTCCAGACTGCATGGCCCCATGTGGTGATTTTTCTGATTAGGTCGTTCGAGACTGCAACCCAACCCTATTCCTCACAAGGTTTACTTCCCTGTGTTCCATCTCACCTCTTGTATCCCGTTAACCGAACATACAGCGAGACACCTTCCTCCCACCGCACTAATTTGGTGGTTGTGCGAATGGCCAGCTACCTATCATTGCATTTTGTCTGAGTGGTACTGGCAGAGGGTTTTCAAAGCTCAGCTCGGCCCCATTTTCAGCTCCTTTACTGCTCGAAAGAAATGTGTAGGTTATGAATGACCATAATTCACCTTTACTCTGTTCGGCATCAAGCTGTACTCTACTTCTCGGAAACGATCTGTCGGTGAAGTGCGCTGGGGTTCTCTGCATCTTTATCCCAATATTCCCTCTACTGGTGCCGAGACCTCGTGATTCAATCCTGGTGTAACTATTTGGGATTGTTGGCTTACCGGTATATGTTGTTTAACATTTTCCTGAACGATCGCACATGTGCACGTTCCCAAATTTCCTTTGCAAAGCAACTACGCAATTTTCACGGTTTTATTAGTGGTTATGCAAATGTATTTGCACATACTTCCAATAAGACAGAATGCTTATCATAGCGGGAGGATGCTGAAGGTCTCTTGTGCAATAACGAAGAATTAATAGGCCGCTTGGTGCATTTGGCTGTGATTCAGAAATAGATTTCTACGGCGCAATTGATTTCATTTCGCTTCCAGTTGTACTTCTTTGGTGATTGTGACATCCCTGCAGTGTTGCGTGCAAGAGGAACGAGGCATGAACAAGGGGCTTGCAGTCAGAAGGGTAAGGATAACAGTCCGAATCGTACTTATGGCGCAGCTTGAAGATAGTTTTTGAGTGTCATCTGAGTATTAATATTTGTCCCACTGTTACTCGAGTGTGACAACCAGACCACACCCGTGTTTTATCTAAAATGCATTCAAGCTACATTCGGGCTGACTGTACAGCATCCGTATACATATGTTCCACGAAAACAGGCCGCAACAATTACTGGTACATTTTGGGACAGCATGGACACACGAGGGAAGAGCGTTATCCAGTAACGAGGCATGCAGCAACAGTCCTGTGAGAGAAAACAACATGAACAACCATGAGACAAAGACCCATCAAGCCATACTCATGACGCACATAAACGAATATCAAAATTGCGCGAATGGAACACATCATATTCAATCCGTGCGCGCTCGCTAGTCTCGACCGTGCACCAAATTTACAGACCCGGATTAAAGTTGTAGGAGACCGTGGAAATTTATGCGACAAAACGTAATGTGTCAAAAGAGAGAGGGTTTCAGCAGAGTGACAATAGAGAAACTGCCTCTCACGTATGTTGAAGCTCTTGCTGAGAGTCCAGCCTTTACTGCCACATCTTTGATGGCCCGCCTGCATGTTACCCAACGTGCTCCAGATCACCTGAACAGCCATTAACCGCTGACATTTCCCCTGCTTGGTTGAATTATTAGAATGATCTTTAAGACCCTCTGATGACGTTTCACTCATGTATGCGAGTTGGACGCCGCACGGATCATCGTCCCTTCTTTGTGCCTACCAATACACCCACTGTGACTGTTCCGTGACTTCTTTACACCGATTTCGACCTGTTTGGAATCTCCCAGCGATCGCTGTTCCGTGCGTAAAAGGTCATTAATTGTTATGGCTACACTATTTTGTGGCGCGCTTTGGCACGTGGTGTCTGAAGGCTACGGCAGTGGGTTCTTCTCCTGAATTGAAAAAGCGAGTCGGTATTCCCGTCGCAACCTGCTCACTTAAAGCGCCATCACCATACCAAGACGATTCAGACACTCTTTGAGCACTGGTGCTGCACAAAGGTTTGTTCCTGGCGGAAACACAGTCGTCAGCCGTCACACAAAACCTGAGCCAGCCAAAAACGAAGCTTTCTACGTCCGTCAATCCTCGTAGAATCCACTGGAAAATGCGTCTACACGGATTCGTGCCAGCCGCCTGTCTTACACCACTGGAATAGCTGAAGATTTTCATTCTTCGCCGAAACACAACGGAATTACTGCTGGGACACTCTATAGATACCTCTATATTTTTCGTTCGTCAGTTACATTGCTGATTCTGTTAGATGCTTGCGGTGATAGGCATCTGGAATGCAGAATTCTGGGTAAGTTATTTTTTGCGAAGTCACCCCTAACTCACTCGCAGTCTGATCGGCTGACGTTAAAAATGGTGGTCACTCTGAAGGGGGGATTTTGAATAAATTATTGCTCACCACCTGTAAAACTATTACACCTCTTTGATCCGAACTTCTGCAGCTGTATATCAAGTTTGCATGGGTAATAAATAGCGGCTTCCTCATGAATGTCGGGAATATGTGATTGCATGTGTTGAGAGTGGCAATGAAACATTCAGAAGCAAATTGTGAATGTGATAATCATCACTTTCTCATTTCCGTTTTGCATTGGGATCTATATAGCTATTTGCCTTTGCTCATGAGTTCCCCGAGCTTGAAGTTTTCCCCCCAAACGTAGGCTTAGTTTTGTTGACTTATTAATAGTTGTCTAGCTATTGATACATGAGTTCATGGCAAAGGCCCAAGGCACCCGAATCAAGTCAGTATCTCCAGCTCAGTCTCAAGCGGGCGTCTGGTGATCTGAAAGGCAATCACTGAAAACATGGTGCAACACCGCTCTTCGGTAGTACAGTGGAGCCAACATACTTGCACAATGGATTTTTGAGTACACGAGAGCCAACCAGTGCTTCGGGATGATTTCCAGAAGCGCTGCTAACGAACTCGGAAAGAATCTGGTCTCGATATTTAATAATCTTATGTGGAGAGAACCGGTGCTAAGGAAGGTCCAAGGGCGTAGTTTGAAGAGCTTCCTGTTATGTCCTCACCGGTCGTCATCATTCGCTATGGTATAGAACTGTTCAACGAGACCTACTATGGGGAAGTGTGCAAGAATCAAATCTCCGCGAAATCGTCGACATTCAAATTGATACAAATCGATAACTCCAAGCCGAGACTCGTGCGCGATAACTCACAGGCTCGTGACTAGTTTGGTAGCCGCAGGTTGGACACGCTCAACAGTCAGTATATCTTCATTCAGGCTGGTACACACGACTTGGCTAGTGTACTTCAGAAAAAATCTCATATATGCCCCCGAAAGCGTTTGAAACGCTTTCTTGTCTATGTGATAAAAATTGAGTTTAATCATCCCACGAGCCGCAAATCTCTTTTTGGCCGCCATCTCATGGTGGTGCACGAATTGTAAGTTGGACGACAGCCAGATGCCTGGTTCCCTCTTCAGATCGATTTTCATGTAATCTACTGTGCAGAGCTCACTATGAATCACGAAGGCACCGCCAGCATCTCTATGGAATGACGTATGTGTGCACTTAATGTAATTTAATGGGAGACTGCAATCGTGCAGCCGACGATTAATCGTGTCAATATCAATCTGTAGTGCACCGGCATTAGTTGCATCCCGGACTGTTAGATCGTGAGCGTAAAGAAGGGTGTCGCTGGAAGTACTGTCCAGGAGGTGGTTGATGTGAATAAGGGACAAAAGAGACCCGACACGGGCTCTTGAGGAATTCCCGCGGAAGTGAAAGAAGGAGACGGAACATCCTCTCCGGTTTTAGCTCATGAAGAAACGAGACGATCCACCGGAAAACCTGGCTCTGGAAACCATGGGCTTCCGGTTTTTGTCTCAGCAGGGCATGTGGGACGGTCAGAATCCACGGGGAAATCAGGCGAGACAGTGTCTGAGATTAGACCATCATCTGCTCCCGTCAGAGCGTCTATGAAGATCAGCGTATTTGTCATCAATGACCGAGTAGAAAGGAAGACCTGTAGGGTGGGGATAACAGATTGTTCAACAAGAGGTGCCCGAGGATGGCGCGCATCTACAAGCGTTCCATAACCTTGCATGGAATGCTAGTAGGAATGATTGGCTGATGGCTAGTTACGGAGTGCCGATCACCCACTTGGAAGACAGGGGTGGCCGTGGATTCTCTCCATCCAGTAGGTGGGTCTTTTCTTTTACCGGTTGAGTGTGCTCGCGCATTTTCCTCCAGCGAAGCGGACTGAGGTGTCAAACTGTGGACTTTTTGCAGCTTGTTGCAACCGCCGAAAGATAGCTTTTGGCCACTATGTTCAAGTGGCGGCTTGATGACCACTTTGCCCACCAGGTTGCTCTTAATAATTATGATCAGACCCATCAGAGAAAGAATCTGGTCAGAATGATGTCGCGTCGGGGCGTTGCCTTGCTGTGTCCACGCTCCGAGTCGTGTGGATATCGATGAGGAAATCGAGAATCCGGTTCCACATTCTAAGAGAAACACCGATGCCCATTTTATCTTGGGTACAGCAAAGTCCCGCATGGTTGGTAGACGGGAAACACGCTGTAATCCCGGGGAGCCCCATGGATCTACGAGAAAAGCGTTAGTGTCGGAAGTATTGAATGACGGAGTGCGACCAATAACCCTCAC